>SSNS01000010.1:811691-934175 GCA_006937985.1 Aphyosemion australe
GGGGGTGAAGGGAGGAACAGACAGAAGGAAATTGAAAAGTGAGGTGACGTTACACTCATACAGAAGTTCCCCACGTTTCTGTAACCCATTACATTATGACCACTTAATATTAATGCATATCTTTCTTTCTTGTATTCATGTTCTGATGAATAAATCTTTTATTTCCCCTGCCTTGTTTCTTGTCCCTTGTCTCTTTTGTTTGTTTGGTGCTATTTCCTCTAGATGTCCTCAGTCACCTTTATCTTCTCGCTCCCCCTGTCACCACCTGTTACTCATCACTCACCTGCATCCATTCACCCAACCACTCATCCCAGTAATGCTCCATTGTTCCTGTTTCTTTGTCTCTGGTTGCTTCCCTGTACCCAGCTTTTCTTTTTGCTTGAAGTTTTTTTTTGTTTGGATTTCCTGCTTTGACAGAATTATTGATTTGTGTGTCAGAGAAAAGTAAAGTTTTGTCACCTGCCTGTGTGTTTCAGTTTCCACGTGTATGCATAATCTCATGACATATTCTAGCACTCAAATCGGTTCTTCTTTGACATTTGCCACCCACTTAAAGCTTTTTGGAGATCAGTGCCCACATGGCAACACAACCATAAACCTGATCTGACATGTAGCTAAGATGAGGAACATATACAGTGGGTTCGGAGTGTAAGCATCTCCTCAGTGCAAGACACATGAAAGCCCACATGGAGTTAGCTAAAAGACACCTGAAGGACCCTGAGATGGTGAGAAAAAAGATTCTCTGGTCTGATGAGACCAAGATAAAACTTTCTGGCCTTAATTCTAACATTTCAGTTTGTCTTTTTAATAAATCTGCATACATTTCTAAAATTCTGTGTTTTTCTGTCAATATGGGGTGCTGTGTGTATATTAATGAGGAAATAAAAAAATAATTGATTTTAGCAGACGGCTGCAATATAGAGTGAAATGAGTGGTATCTATTTTTGATTTTCTAATTTCAATGTTTAAAAAAGTGCTTGGTGCTGCGTCTGCAGTGATGCGGGCGTTGTACCGGTCTGTCATGGTGAAGAGAGAGCTGAGCCAGAAGGCAAAGCTCTCGATTTACCGGTCGAGCTACGTTCCTACCCTCACCTATGGTCACGAGCTTTGGGTAGTGACCGAAAGAACCAGATCGCGGATACAAGCGGCTGAAATGAGTTTTGTCTGCAGGGTGGCTGGGCTCTCCCTTAGAGATAGGGTGAGAAGCTCAGTCATCCGGGAGGGGCTGTGAGTAGACCCGCTCCACATAGAGAGGAGCCAGTTGAGGTGGCTCGGGCATCTAGTCAGAATGCCTCCTGGACGCCTCCCTGGTGAGGTTTTCCGGGCACGTCCAACCAGGAGGAGACCCAAGGGAAGACCCAGGACACGCTGGAGGAATTAGTATATTTGAATCAACACACTAACAGAAATGTAATACCTAAACAGCTCTAAATGGAGCAACCAAAAAAGTAGTTTTGTTTTTCTGTAACAACTGAGTGTGCGTATGTAAATGAGTGCAGCATTGCAAATGTTATGCTTTTCACTAACCATAGCCAAAGGCTCACAACTGCAATTTGTTTCTAATGCATATGAGACATGTGCCTGCTCGTCTGGTGGGAGAGCTGCAGGAAAAATTTAGACTTTAAAAAAATATTTGTTTTCTTCTGTTTTTCCCTTTTTTGTCTTTTTCACATTACTCCCTCAACATCCTCTACCTCCCCCAGATATTATACGATGTTGAACCTGAAACATAAGTCATGCATACTTTTGTAAATGTGTGTGTGCTGACATTCCTCAAAGTGAAATAAAAGAACTATACCTTAAACATCAGAGTTCAGGAATGATATTGCAAAAGAGACAGTGATTTAGACCAGTGGTTCTCCATCCTGGTCCTGGAGGGCCGGTATCTAGCATGTTTTAGTTTTAACCCTGCTTCAACACACCTGTATTTAATCAACAGGCTTCTGCAGCGATTGATGAGCTGCCGAACATGTTAATCAAGTGTGTTGAATCAGGGAAACAACTAAAACATGCTGGATAGCGGCCCTCGGGGAAGAGAGGTGGGGTCACTGACATAGAAGAATGATATTACGGTTAATTGAGTTACGTTCAGGAATAACGATCTCTATGGTAGATTTAAAAGTTAAAGTCCCAAGTATTCGTCACACACTGGTGAAATTACATCTCCGCATTTGACCCATCCCCGTGGTGGGGAGCAGTGAGCTGCAGCTGTGGCCGCGCTCGGGAACTATTTGGTGGTTTAACCCCCCAATCTAACCCCTTAGTGCTGAGTGTCAAGCAGGGAGGCATTGGGTCCCATTTTTTCAAAGTCTTTGGTATGACCCGACCGGGAATCGAACCCCAATCTCCCAGTCCTGGGGCGGACACTCATCCCACTAGGCCACAGGAGCTGTTTTTACTAAAACATAGTAAAAAAAAAAAAGGACCCCGAATAAAATAAAAAAAACAGAAATAGTTGTAGGAGGCTGAGCATAATAAATGATTCATATAGAACCAATATTTAGTATTTAGTGCTTTGGAGGACTTGACCTTCTGGGATTGTTTCTTAAACAGGAAGTTGAGAGATTCGTTTTAGGAATTAGTTTTTCTAAACACGAAGTTGTGTCCTGACCACAGAAACAAACTTTAGACTTTTAGGGATTATTTTTAAGGGTTGGTCTCAACCCAAAAACAGATGGAACACTCCCAGTGGTATAGGAGTGAGTCTTTGCCTCAAGCAGAGTTCAAGTATTATAGTGTCTGAGCACCAGTTGTTGAGCGATGGTGGGATGGAGAGAGAAAAGGAACGGAGGACTGAGGCTTAGTGTGCAGTAATGAGGGGGCTGCTTTGGTCATGGTGGAGGATAGAGCCCAACCAAAACCCAGAGCTCTTGGTTTTCTGCTCCATCTGGGTTCCAGCACTCCTATTGTCACAAGATTTGGATTTTGATCACAAAAACAAGAGCCTGGAAACAGTCAACTGAAAAAAACTTCCTCCATAGAATGGCTGGATCCAGTTTTAGTGATGAGGTGAGGAGTGGAACAGTGGAAACTTGGAACAGAGGCCGATCCTCAAGGAATGGAGTCATCTAAGGTGATTTGGGAATCTGGTTTTCATGGGGACATCCCACTGGCAGGATACTTACCCCTCCTTTCCACCAGACGCGAAAGCATCGCGAAACGGCCATGAAACGTACTTCTCAGCAAAAATCCGCCGTTATAGTGGATGGATTCCTTTTCACTGACCGCGTCACGTTTTGGATGTGTTACTTACATTTTGAGTCCATAGTACTCTTCCAGAACACGTGAAACTCTGCAGTTCAGACTGGGCCAGACAGGATGTCGAACATTCGGAAACTTTCAAAATAAAAGTCACGTGAAGATTTTCAGTCACCGTGATTGGACTCATCTCTGATGGGGATGAGTCTGCCTACAGAATGGAGGTGGAACGGCTGGTGTCCTGGTGCAGCCACAACAACCTGGTGCTAAACACCCAGAAGACAGCTGAGGTTGTTGTTGACTTTAGGAAGCACACAGCCCCCCTCCCCCCATAACCCTGTCTGACACTCCCATCACGATGGTGGACTCATGTCGCTTCCTGGGCTCCACCATCACCCAAGACCTTAAGTGGGAGCCCACCATCACCTCCATCATAAAAAAGGCCCAGCAGAGGATGAACTTCCTGAGGCAGCTGAAGAAATTCAACCTGCCAGCACAGTGGATGAGGCAGTTCTACACCGCAGTCATCGAGTCCATCCTCACCTCCTCAATCACCGTGTGGTACGCTGGAGCCACCACCAGGGACAAGAAGAGGCTGCAGCGTGTNAAAAAAAATCCATGAATTCACATGGCAGGATTTTTAAAGAATTTATTTGTAAATCAGGGTGGAAAATAAGTATTTGGTCACTTCAAACAAGGAAAATCTCTGGCTCTCACAGACCTGTAACGTCTTCTTTAAGAAGCTTTTCTGTCCTCCACTCGTTACCTGTATTAATGGCACCTGTTTGAACTCATTATCTGTATAAAAGACACCTGTCCACAGCCTCAAACAGTCAGACTCCAAACTCCACTATGGCCAAGACCAAAGAGCTTTCGAAGGACACCAGGAAAAGAATTGTAGACCTGCACCAGACTGGGAAGAGTGAATCTACAATAGGCAAGCAGCTTGGTGTGAAAAAATCAACTGTGGGAGCAATTATCAGAAAATGGAAGACATACAAGACCACTGATAATCTCCCTCGATCTGGGGCTCCACGCAAGATCTCATCCCGTGGGGTCAAAATGATCATGAGAACGGTGAGCAAGAATCCCAGAACCACACGGGGGGACCTGGTGAATGACCTGCAGAGAACTGGGACCACAGTAACAAAGGTCACCATCAGTAACACACTACAACGGCAGGGANAATGGAGGTGGAACGGCTGGTGTCCTGGTGCAGCCACAACAACCTGGTGCTAAACACCCAGAAGACAGCTGAGGTTGTTGTTGACTTTAGGAAGCACACAGCCCCCCTCCCCCCATAACCCTGTCTGACACTCCCATCACGATGGTGGACTCATGTCGCTTCCTGGGCTCCACCATCACCCAAGACCTTAAGTGGGAGCCCACCATCACCTCCATCATAAAAAAGGCCCAGCAGAGGATGAACTTCCTGAGGCAGCTGAAGAAATTCAACCTGCCAGCACAGTGGATGAGGCAGTTCTACACCGCAGTCATCGAGTCCATCCTCACCTCCTCAATCACCGTGTGGTACGCTGGAGCCACCACCAGGGACAAGAAGAGGCTGCAGCGTGTCGTGAGCTCTGCTGAGAAGGTCATTGGCTGCAAACTCCCCTCCATACAGGACCTGTACACCTCCAGGACATTGAGGCGTGCAGGTCGGCTCACAGCTGACCCGACTCACCCTGGACACTGTCTCTTTGACCCGCTCCCATCTGGCAGGAGGTTCAGATCCATTCGGACCAGAACCTCTCGCCACAAGAACAGTTTCTTCCCCTCTGCTGTTGGACTCATGAATGTCAATCCTAGGGCTGCCCACTCCAGTCGCTTGGTCCCAGTCACATGACCCGGTGTTGTGTTTGTACCTGAAGCTGATCCACTCTGATTAGTACCTGCACTGTGTCTATACTAGCTGTTTCTCTAGTTATTGCCACTTTTTATATTAATTATTTTATCATGAGTATATTATTATTTTCTATATTTGCTTATCTCTTATTTTTTATCTTTCTTTTTGCACCAAGTACCGCAGCAATTTCCTAATGTTGTGATTTCGCGCACATATGGCAATAAAACCTTCTGATTCTAGTAAAAAACACGTCGTTTCCTGTGAAACCTCTGCTGCTGAGGTAAACAGAACAGAAAAAAAACCACAAACCTTTTTGGATACATGCTACTGTCTTTCTCCTTGCCTGTTATCATGTGAATTTCTGAAATCACGCGTGGTGTTGCCATTCTCCTGTGATTTTGTGACCTTGCGGAACCACCTGCGTGGAACGCTTTTGCTCCTGAAACGCTCCCGGCTGGAAGGAAGCTCGCAGGTGAAATGCCTCACACAGAAAGGAGGGGTTAGAAAAATGGTAAATGGCCTGTATTTGTATAGCGCCTTATTAGGGTTCTACAACCCCCCAAGGCGCTTCACAACACAATCAGTCATCCATCCATTGACACGCTGGTGGTGATGAGCTACAATGTAGCCACAGCTGCCCTCGGGTGCACTGACAAAGGTGAGGCTGCCATTCACAGGCGCCACCGGTCCCTCCGACCACCAGCCACAGGTAAGGTGGGTTAAGTGTCTTGCCCAAGGACACAACAGCAGCATTCTCTGGAGGGAGCCAGGATCAAACCTACAACCTTCAGATTACTGGACAACCCGCTCTACCTCCTGAGCTACTGCTAGAAGACACTAGGTAGATCATTTATCCTCTCTACCTCAGAAACACCTATGATCAACTGCATCTCTAGTTGTAAGAAAAGAGAGCAATAAAGTTTTTGTTAATTATCAATCATAGTAACAATAATAATAAAAAATAATGTCAAAAAGTACTTTTTTAAAAAATGGTTTTAATTTAAATTGATCATTTGGAAGGAAATGTGTGGTATTGTGAAGCATTGCTATAAAAGGATCAGAATTCATCACGTCAAGTGGCCTTTAGAGCTACACAAAATGCCGTTTCTTTAGTCCTCAACAGTTTGTGCCGTGCTTGAACTCACTCCTCAGCCACACGCCGGCAGATATTCAGTGTCTCTGTGAAGCAGCACTGACCGGGCCAACCTTCAGTGACACTGCTACAGCACACAGGGGAACCACTTGTCTGTCCAAGAATAGAGAGTTCAGAGGTCCTGGCTGGAGGAAAATAATTGGGCAACAGACAGACAGGCCAGAGTTGAGCCAGGCCAAATTTATCCAAGTAGCAAACAGACAGATATAAACTAGACAGTTAGTAAGTCCAGTGAGGCCAAAGCAGCACTGACTGGGCCAACCAGTGTGTTGACATGTTTTCACTTCCAGAAGACAGGAGGGAGTTTAAAATAGGGCCTGTCATGAGATAACGATACAAAAGGAAGAGCAGGCATCACTATCAATAATTTATGGATATGTGGACAAACAGATCTTTAATAGAAACCGATTAGTGAATTTTAAATATTAAAACTACTAGCTACATGATATTTTAACATCGTCCAAATTTATTATATATTTAGCTTCTAATTAGCCTCAAATTCCCATTATTGGCAAAACCTTTGTTTGGAATTTCTCCAGTTTGTGGATTTATAGTAAAAGACTCAAAAACATGACCAGTCAGAATGTTCTTTTCAGAATCCAGAGCACACAGGAAACGTGTGGTACGGCAGGGACTTCAAATCTGTACCTGGAGTTTACACTTCACACTGATCTCCATCTTGTGACTCCTGAACAGCCTCAGCTTAGAGAAATAGAGATTATGTCCAATAAGCCAGCCCAGCTAATCACCATTTTAAATCAATCCGATACCAAAGTGTAATGCTGCCATCTTTATGGAAGCCCATTCCCGCCATTCAAATATATCTATAATAATGTGATAGCTAAGTCATAATAATGAGATAGTATCTCAATATTATGAGATCCTATCTCATAATTATGACTTAGCTATCTCATAATTATGACTTAGCTATCTCATAATTATGAGATAGAATCTCATTATAATGAGACAGCTAAGTCGTAATTATGAGAGAGTAAGTCGTAATTATGAGATATTATCTCATAATAATGAGATAGCTAAGTCATAATAATGAGATAGTATCTCAATATTATGAGATCCTATCTCATAATTATGACTTAGCTATCTCATATTTATGAGATAGTAAGTCATAATTATTAGATAGAATCTCATTATAATGAGACAGCTAAGTCGTAATTATGAGATATTATCTCATAATAATGAGATAGTTAAGTCATAATTATGAGATACTAATGCGATACTATCTCATAATTAAGACTTAGCTATCTCATTATAATGAGATTCTATCTCATAATTAAGACTTAGCTATCTCATATTTATGAGATAATTAGCTATCTCATAATTATGAGATAGTAAGTCATAATTATTAGATAGAATCTCATTATAATGAGACAGCTAAGTCGTAATTATGAGATATTATCTCATAATAATGAGATAGTTAAGTCATAATTATGAGATACTAATGCGATACTATCTCATAATTAAGACTTAGCTATCTCATTATAATGAGATTCTATCTCATAATTAAGACTTAGCTATCTCATATTTATGAGATAATTAGCTATCTCATAATTATGAGATAGTAAGTCATAATTATTAGATAGAATCTCATTATAATGAGACAGCTAAGTCGTAATTATGAGATATTATCTCATAATAATGAGATAGTTAAGTCATAATTATGAGATACTAATGCGATACTATCTCATAATTAAGACTTAGCTATCTCATTATAATGAGATTCTATCTCATAATTAAGACTTAGCTATCTCATATTTATGAGATAATTAGCTATCTCATAATTATGAGATAGTAAGTCATAATTATGTGATAGAATCTCATTATAATGAGATAGCTAAGTCATAATTATGAGCTAGTAAGTCATAATTATGAGATAATAATTTTTTTTGAGTGGCAGGAATGGGCTTCCATACTTCTTGAAACGGCTCTAATCTCCAAAGTTTCATAGACGTTCCAGCAAATATTATTTTTGCTCGACATAGCTATTTACATGAAATGTTGTTTATTCTGAACAGGTTTCTATAATAATGTTCATATGGAAAACCGTTAAATTGTGAGTTTGGAGTTGTTTTGGGATGTCTACCATACACTTTGTTGTTACTTGCATCTGGTGTAACACACCAGGAGTTTGTAAATTACCTGTCAGGGTTGACATCACCTACCCCTCAGCCAACGATACACAGAGGACAACTCCAAGACTCCCGTGGTCACAAACACACACACACACACACACACACACACACACACACACACACACACACACACACACACACACACACACACACACACACACACACACACCTGAAGGCAGACATGTCAGAGGTCTTTATACCCTCAGGCCCCTAGGAACCCTGACCGTCTAATCATGCCACTATCACCCCCCCCCCCCCTGAAACCAGCCCACAACCTGAACTGAATGTCAACCAGAAAAATAATGCCTACTCTTGATGATACATGCTGCACCCCACTCTGTTTTCTCCCTCCGCTTCTTTCTTCCTTTCTCATTCATAACCTACGACCCCCCGTGGTCACCAGAGAGTGAGGAAATGGAGCCTGAACCAACATGTCTGATTGGGCTGCACATGTCAAAACAACAGTAGGAGGCACGGAATGAAGCTGAATGTTCTTCAGACTGCTCTCTCAAGGTCACTAATATTTCATCTGCTCTTTCTGCAGGGAATCACTTGACTGACTGACTGCACATACAATGCGTAAGATGTATAATGTATTATTTTTAACACCAAAGCGAAACAATGCTGTTGTTTCTTGCGGTGCATCGTTCACGTTTACCATTTATGCCAACCAACCAGTTTTTATTTCACCCAAAAAAATGTTTCAGCTACCAATTTCTACAACTAAATCAATTTCTTTTCAGAGACAAAGCGTGGCATCAGATTTTCAGTCAGCGCACAGCTAGACCTATAAGGAATTAGTTTCATCAAAAAATAACAAGGAGTATACTGCAACAGATGGTGCTGTACGGCCCACCACCTAGAGGTGGTATTATGGAGTCAGGGTGGGATTTCATAAAGAGGCGCGTGTAATTGAAATTAAATCCACATGGTAACTATAGGAATTTTCCTCTAAGATGTTTGGAACATCTTACCTTGAAGAAAACTTGAGCAAGAGTATCAAGGTTTATTTGCTACATCAAAGGAAACGTACAACCACCTGAAATGTTCATTTTGTTTATGCCCCACTGGATTAGGACCATGCTATGCTGTCTACAAGGCTGGAAGATCACATCATACCAGCACAATGCAGATGGCATGATAGGTTTGTAGGCTAGGCATGAAGCCAGTGTGGCCGGATATCATGAATAAGCTATCGTTGCTGCCAGAATACTCCACCCAGCTGGATAATCAATCATTATGACTTTGTTCCTCTGGTTGGGAACCTGTGCAAGCCATTGTAGACCAATCACTTTCAGTCAAGCAACCCATTGTGTTCCTAGTTAGCTCCTGAAGACCTCTCCAAAACCCCACAAAGACAATCTGCATTATGATCACTTTGTTCTGTCGCAGTCACGTCTTCCTCCAGTGTGACAAAGGTCTGAAGCCAGTATCGCACTGAGCTGATATACGTAAAGGAGTCATCACCTATAATACCGGGGATATCTACGTCCTATTATAGTCTTTTAGGTCATTAAAATAAATTGTATTGGAAAAATAAATTAAAAATGTGCTTTTCTGATCCTTTTTTGTAAAGGGCATATTTTCTCACGAGATCACACGCGATATTTCGGCTGTGTCGGACGTGCGCGGGACTGAGGGGCGCGTTGATTGGTGGAAGGAAGCAGCTTCAGCATCTTGCTCCAAAATAACAAAAGTTATAACTGAACCCGACCTGGCAGTGACCTACGGGATCTAACAGTATGAGCCCGAGCCTCGCCTCGTGCGTAATGGCTTCCTCGCTTGCTGTTGTTTTTTTTTCAGCGAAGCGCCGTAAACCGGAAAATGATGGGACGCGGCGTTGGAGATCTGTAAAGAGTCTAGATGGGACAAAGCAAGCTAAACAGCCTGGCATCGGCTCATCATGCTGTTGTGAAGATCCAATACACAGACCGAGTGGACTTTGTTTCATCGTAACACGGATCAGCAACGGTAAAACATCATTTAAATGCGTTTCACGTTATGAAATGAGCTTTGTTGTGCTGGTTTGTTCACTGCTGGCTCATATTCGTTTATATTCGGCCTTTGTGACGACATATAGGCGAATCTTGTTTTGGAATGTGCGTGGGGTGCATGTGAGCTGGTTGAAGAAGGCAAGAGTAAACAAACGCTTCAATGTTAAATATCGGCTTCTCAGCCAGTGAAAATTCATCAGGAAGCCATTATAGACATTTGTTCAAGTGGAAAAGGGAAAATTTCAGGTGATGACTCCTTTAAGCTGGGGGTACATCGTGCTATCTGTTGACCATTTTGAGCCAATTATCCTCTTGTGCGAGAATCAATGAGGTTGGGATGAGGGTTGAGTCGTGGGTTGTGTATACAGGGGACTGTGAGAGGCGATTCACACCTCACGACCAGCTTCCGATCAGCAATCATGCAGTCGCACGAGTATCAAACATGTTTGATATTTTGCTCGTCCCTCGTGAGGGTATCGCTCTGTTGAAGCAGCTCTGCGACCCAAAAGTTTAAGCAAAAAAATGTAAGCATTCATGATTGGAACTATGTGATGTTAGTAATCTAAAGCAGCCAAGGTGGTGAGGGGATCCGTTTTGGTCTCTGCTTTTTGCAGATGATGTGGTCCTGTTGGCCTCATTAGAACGTCATCTCCAGCTTTCATTGGAGCGGTGCGCAGCCTAGTGTGAATGGTCGATCTACATTCCTACCCTCATCTATGGTCACGAGCTTTGGGTAGTGACTGAAAGAACGAGATCACGGATACAATCGGCCAAAATTAATTTCCTCTGCAGGGTGTCTGGGCTCTCCCTTAGAGATAGGGCGAGAAGCTCGGTCACCTGAGAGGGGCTTGAAGTAGATCTGCTTCTCCTCCACATCGAGAGGAGCCAGTTGAGGTGGTTCGGGCCTCTGATGCCCCCTGGAAGGCTCCCTGGTGAGGGGTGTCCAGGCACGTCCAACCAAGAGAAGACCTAAAGGGAGACCCAGGACACGCTGGAGGGACTAAGTCTCTCAGCTGGCCAGATAACACCTTGGGATTTCCCTGGAGGAGCTGGCCCAAGTGGCTGGGGAGAGGGATGTCTGGTCCTCTCTCCTCAGGCTGCTGCCCCCGCGACTCGACTCCGGATAAGCGGATGGATGGATGGATGGATGGATGGATGGATGGTTTATATCTGCATCAAAATGTAAGAGTCAGACAATATTAGTATATGGGATGTTGGTAAAAAAGCCAAAATTAAAGTAGCTCTCCAGACTATTTCTTTTATCTGATGGCACCATCTAGTGGCTGACAAGCGTATCACACCAATAGTCGGTCGACTCAGTTATTTAAGATGGCGACTGCACGTTTCTTGTTTATGAATGTGCTTCTGTAGCCAACAAACAGCTAAAACACGTTGTTTTACAAGTATTATTCTCATGTCATGTTGTGTTTTTGTATATTTATACATTAATTTTCTTGTCCGTGAAAAGTTCATCAACGCTCCATCAGTAGAGGTGCTTCCTTAAATTTGAAGCACGTAAGCAGTAGTCTAACACTATTGGTTCGTTCTGGTCGGCGCTCAGTTTCCTATTGCACAGATATTAGTCAGCAGGGGGCGGGCTTAGCAAAAAAAAAAAGACGTATTACTTACATTATATCACACTACATGATAGACAATCACTTTTACGGATTTCTGAAAAATCATACATAATTCCTGAAAGGGGAAAACTCTGGATTGCTGCTTTAAGCATCCCCATTTACAAGTAGACCTCATAAAACATGAGCACAACACGATTTGGTAAGAAATGTTACACAAACATTAATTTACTTAAAGCAGTAACTTATGTGAAAGACTGGGGTCATTTCTAAAATAAATATCAAAGCTTAACAGAAGATTGATTTTGCTGCACTGTTGATGTTGTCTGATAAATCAACTCCTCTATGCACACAGGAATGCACCATCTGATTTATTCATGCACCGTGAAAGAGTGCTATTGTTTCCCCCCTCTTAGGTGACAAGATTGGCCTCTATGGTTAGACACACACACACACACACACATATGGTAATGCTTTCATTTAAAGTCAACTTAAACACCATTTCCAGGCAGGAACAGCTGGACTTAAAGTTGTTTAGAGACACCGTCAGACTATTTATCCCTACTTTGTTGAATTTTAATGGAGGTTTTTCATCGGCTTCCATGTTAAGATTGAATATATGTAGGGAAGAGGCGTCCTCTTAAGCAGACTGGAGTTTCAGCATTGAGTTTAAAATTGACTAGCTGTCACTAGATTGATTTCCTCTCGCCTACTTAGTTTGCAGCAATACGCCCGGGGAAATCCCAAGGCACCACATACTGTAGTTTCTAAATGGATGGAGGTCTGTCCTGTCCTACTCGTTAGCAAGCCAAACACCTGCAAGGGCAGACGCTGCGTGTGGAGTGTGTAGGTGTGACGTGTTTGTGGGGAGAGAGAGAGAGGGAGGAGAGAGGGAGAGGGAGAGAGAGAGAGAGAGAGAGAGAGAGAGAGAGAGAGAGAGAGAGAGAGAGAGAGAGAGAGAGAGAGAGAGAGAGAGAGAGAGAGAGAGAGAGAGAGAGAGAGAGAGAGAGAGAGAGAGAGGAGAGAGAGAGAGAGAGAGAGAGAGAGAGAGAGAGAGAGAGAGAGAGAGAGAGAGAGAGAGAGAGAGAGAGAGAGAGAGAGAGAGAGAGAGAGGGGGAGAGAGAGAGTCATGAACTAAAAGATGCAGACCCCCCGCTGTGTGGCCTTGTCTGTTGTAACCTTTAATGACTTCTAGGCTGACAGGTGTGCTGGTCCATCTGAGGAAGACTCACAGGAAGAGGTAGTACACATTCTTTATGAATCTGTCTCCATCTTGCTAGAGAGTATCTGCTTGTCTAGTACTTGCTCTTTGATCTCTTTCATCTGATGACTCCTTCTGCATTAACCCTAGGCTGAGCTGACTTTAGGAGGTCGCCAATAAGTGGAACTGAAAAATTAAAGTCCCAGTCTTGCAGGTCACATTTAAAAGCAGCTGCATGATCCTTTGCAAAAAACATCACTGATGCATTCAAAGAAGATTTTTTTTTCTAAATGTGAGCATTTAGCATGGGCTGATGCACTTTTTCACTTGCATAGTAAGAAATGTATTTTAGTAAAAAATAGATTTATTTATAATTTCTTTTCTATATATATATATATATATATATATATATATATATATATATATATATATATATATATATATATATATATATATATATATATATATATATATATATATATATATATATATATATATATATATGAATTAATATTAAATGGCTATTTCACTATGGTTGGGTTCCTAATGGGGCTCAATGGATGCCACATGTTTTTTTGGTTTTTGAGGGGTGAGCACCACCTCACCCTTGCCACATGGGCCCAAAGGATAAACCATCCACCCTGCTCAACCATCCCCTTGTCCTGGAGGGGTGACTCAAAGGGACAATGGGAGGTTTATACAAAAATGTGTTTATTTACTTTAGCCTGTCCTCTTCTGGCAGTTGAAGCAAACAGAATAGTGGGTCTGGGTGCCGTACCACGCTAGAGCGAGTTTCCTCCACAGCAGGAAAGGTGACAGATACTTCTTCTGTTGCACAACATCAACCAGACAGACAGAGAAAAACAAAACAAACCTGAATTTGAGGAAATCTGTAAAACCTGATCCTGAAACACTTTTAGTAAACACATTTGACTTTTTTTTTAGCATCCCAAAGATGCTTTCCTGCACCCTCACAATGTAAACCTCTCCATCCAACAGCGATCCTACCAGGATACACCACACACCAGGGTGAGGGTGACCCTCAGACCATGTCTGGATGATGCTACACACATTTGTCAAACTCAAGATCTGCAAGCCAAACATGGCTTATGTAAACATTTTATCTGGCCCGCAAAATCATTTATGTATTGTAACAAACCCAGAGGTGTGCAGCACAAATCAAACAAGTCCTCCCCTTGGCCACTGCAGCTTTCAGTCTTGCTCAGAAGGTTTCTCTGTTGCTGAACATTTAGCTAAGTTCACTCCTCCGTTTACCAACACTGAAGCTTAGGAAATGAACTCTGAGCCTTTATGCTCAGATCATTTCTAACAGTAACCGTTCAGAATCGTTGTCCCATAGATTCACCGTTTTCCAGCCCTGCAGGTTCTCAGAGATTAGCCTGATCCCAAACATTGATCTTGAACTTCAGCTGAGAAACCTTGTCAAGTAGCTCTGGCTTTTATCAGAGCCAGATTATGTATCCTTAAATGTATATTTATCCATATTTCTTATAAAGTGTTGTTGTTTTATTTTTTTAGATTTTGGAGGAATATCTAAATTTGTAGTTTTGTGTAGGATTAATCATTAAAAATGTGAAAGGAGAAGTACATAAGGAATTTTATTTTATTGTCATGTTTTAAATGTGATTTTATACCAATGAAGATTATACAACCAGTAAATCTAAATTCTGCAAAATCGGCTCAAGTTTCCATGTAAACATTTTAACATTAGTGTTCTGAAAAACATATTTCATTCTTCAAATCATACACCAAGGCTGATTTTCAACATTAATTAAGACAAAATAATGTTTTACATGGGCACAAGTAATCGGAATGAAAAATTCGTCATGTAAACATGTCAGTCGGAATATTCTGATCCGATTCGAATAAACTTTCATTCCGATTGAGAGAGGTGGTTTTGTCCGATCGTCATCACGATTGACGTCCGTGTACACACCCATTCGGATTGTTGGAGTAAAATAACGCCCACTGCAGATGCTCAGGACAGATCGAAAACATGGCGGGCGGTAAACAAAAGTGATCTGTTGCGGACGCTATTTTTTACTGGAAACACTACGGGAGCTCAGTATTATTGAACGTCTCAATGGCTGAAAGGCTAGAAATGCAGAGTTATTCACTCAAGTGCATCTAAAGATGCAGAAAGCAGGAAGTCACCAAAGCTAGAGAATATGAAAAGACGTGCGGTCAAGATGGCGTTTGTTTACAAATTTTCTTCCAGGAAAGACAACTCTGCCCATGCTCAACCTATGGTGTGTGCATCACGGCATGATCAGATCATTCCAGTTAGCGTCCAAACAGAGATTTGGGATTTCCGATCAACCAAGATTTGAATCGGATAGGGGAAATTTGGTCCATGTAAACGTAGCTAGTGTGAGTTTTATGCTAAAACAGCAACAAAGCATGGTTATTTAAAGGGACACTTTGCAACTTTTTAATATTTTTAAATCCTGTTCTTGAGCCAGTTTGTGCTAAAATGACCCTTTACAGGGTTAATGAAAGGCCACCCAGCCCCTGTCGCCCCCTGTGGCCAGAATATTCCACTTGCAACTTCACAGTTGCCAGTCTGGTCTGTTGGTGCTGCAGTCTGCTTCCAGCATGTTTCCTGCATGTTTTTGATCATGAACACAGCTGATTTGTTTGATTTAGTGATGAACCGCTCCTGTAGACACTAATGAAGGCTGAGGAGACATTTCAGCAGTTAGATTAAGATGAACACGCAGCGAGGAGATAAGTTTTACTTTCGATTTTGCCAATAAACACTAGGGGGTGCTAAAAACAAGCCAAAACTGACTAGTGTCCCTTTAAGATGCTCTTTAAACCTGCTCTTCTAGCAAATATTTGATGTACATTTACATTTGATGTGCTCAGAGAAAAATCTCATGTAACTATGTAATCCTTGCCAATGTAAGGGGTGGGAGATTCACCTTAATGATAGTGAAGTTGAATGTAACCAATAAGGTGCAGGTGCATGATAATGGTAGCCATTTGTCCCTTAGTGTCAACTATAGATGTGGGTTAGGACAGAGAGGAAATGCTGCTAAAAGAAAAAGAAAAGAAAAATAGAGCAGAGAGGCTAATGAGATGGAGGAGAGCAATCACATCTTTAAGTGATTGCACAGATGAGGGATAATTTATTATGAATGTGGGCTTAGCTTTCTTTGACTTGGATGCATTAGCTTTGGCCCACAAGTGTTTCTCAATAGATCGCAACAATTGCAATTTACCCGGCATTATGCAAATGAAAAGCTGCCTGGCTCCGAGTTCATAGACGGCACTCAATTGCCCCTTGCAAAACCATTGTCTCATTATTAATGACTCATTCCTGTTCGCTCCTTCCAGTAAGGAGTGCCACGAACAACTTCAAACGCAAGAAAACGAGCAAACATCAATCAAAACTGATTTAAAGGAACAAAGAACTTTTTAAACAGAACAGAAAACACAAAATAACAGCAAAATGTCAGCTTAGATCTCCAGATTACTGTTGTGATGTCATCCATCTGCACATAAGGAACAGCTGAGTGTAGTAAACAAAGCATTCTACAACACAAATGAATGAGCAGTTTATGAAATGATCCATTCAAACAAACGGAATTATACCATCTGTGGTTCATGTGGTTTCAAGGCCCAAGGGACAACTTGGTTTGCTTCTGACACGACGCCATTGTCGCAGCCGCAGTAGGTCTCAACTGCTTTGTGTTCGCTCAACTAATCACATTAATGCACTCATGAAGGCACACAACATGTAATGCATGCAGGAATGAGTTGTTGTTGCTCATAAATTCTCAGTATATTTTCTTTACATGTTAGCTAGTTTCTTGGGATGACGCGTGCAACAGTAACACAGAAAACCTTTGAGAAAAATACCACAGTAATTTAGTAGGAAATGCTTTTTTGGGCTAAAGTACAAAAATATACTGTAATAACATATTTACAGTTTTTAAATAAATCAGCTTATTTTACAGAATCTTACTTTTATTTTGGGTTTTTTATTTGTAAGGTAATATTTAGAGTCTGGCAAATTAACATCAGCCAGTTAATTAGTGAGGTTATTAGTTTCATTAGTGAGCAAACACTAAGTCATTATTTGACTGATTTGCATGCTGTTGTAGCTTTTTGCAAAAGTTTCTGTCTCTCTTTGTTTATTCTTACAACAGTGCTTCTCTGAAAAACGGTTTCACTCCTCTGGCAGACAAGCCAATGCTGGCAGTGTTAATTACTACCAGTAAAAGAGCAAAACAAAACAGATGAAAACATATTTTTGTATCTGGGATTGCATTTATGACAAAACTCTGCACACTCTTTATAACACTCTACAAAAATATGCACAAGAAAAGAAAAGCAATAAGGATAACCCATAAGATGTGGAATCATGAACACAAAAGTCAGCTTTCATGAACTCAAAACTTATGAAATTAATGGTTTTGGTGCAATTTAAACCTGTACAGGTGACGTTCAAAGTAAGGAACAGCATGCTTCCATGTAACAATAAAAACACATCAGTTGGTGGAATGACTATGGAATGGCTCTGATAGGGAAAACTAAGCAAAGCAAAAATATTTCATAACTTAAGTAAAAATAAAGGCTGCATAATTGTTGAATATATAAAAATTTGTTAGAAAATGTTTTTAATCTGTGTGTGTGTGTGTGTGTGTGTGTGTTTAAAGCTATGAGATGAGTGTATTTGTATCTATAGGTAGGTGTAGGTGTAAATATGCATAATAATTCATTGAACTTATATAGCGCTTTGTTAGGACACTCAAAGACGCTGCATGCACTCACACATTCACACCCTGCTGATGATGGTAAGCTACCGAGTAGCCACAGCAGCCCTGGGGCGGTCTGACAGAAGCAAGGCTGCATTGTTGCGCCATCGGCCCCTCTGACCACCACCAACAGTATGCATGTATTGATATGAATATAGAGTTGTGCAGAGGCATGTCTGTGTGTATAAACGTGCATAATTAGGCAAATATGTATTTAGAGAATTACCATCTTGAAAAGAAATTGATTACAAACTTGGGGGCAGGACTAGCTAAGCTACACCTTTTGTTTGTTTACAGACCTTTGGCTGAAAATGTCTTAATCATGTTTTTCTTTCTCCTTTCCTGCATTTGTTTTGTTAAAATCTTAATTGTTTGAAAAGAAAGAAAGGAAAAGGCCGTGGTTTGACATCATGACTTATCTCATGTTTAGAAAGTTGTTGTTTCTATGCAATTCCACATCTTTTCATCTTTTCTCTCTGAATTTCATCAGGCTTTTCTATTTTCATCAAATGTGCCAAAAGCACTTTAGGTGAAGTGCACGTATTGAATGAGTCTGTGCCAAAAGCCAAAAATGATCCACATGAAGCAGAATCTTACAGGAGTAAACAACATTAAACCTGAATAATATGATTGTTTCACGCTTTTCCAGGGTTTCCCGCCTGCTGAATCCAGCTGCTTCACACACGCTAATGTAAATATTAATGTGTGTGTTTACATGCAGATGATGACACACACCACGTAAATGAGCACACTACAAAAAAGTAAATGGATCCAAGTTTTTTTAGACATTTAATCTTATTTTTAGTCTGAAAATAAAATAAAATATTCTCTAGAAAAATATAATTACTTAAAATAAAGTAAATATTTTTAAATAAGAATGAAATTTTCTTGTTTTGAGTAAAAAAATGCCAATGGGGTAAACAAAAGTTGCTTGGCTAGAAATCTTAAAACTAGCTAATAAACCTAAAACTAGATTATTTTGCTAGTTTTTAAGATTTTTTTTTAATCAAAACAAGAAAATTTCATTCATATTTAAAAATATTTCAAGTAATGCTATTTTTCTAGAGAAGATTTTATATCACTTTTAGACTACAAAAAGTGATAACATGTTTTATAAATCAGTTTTTGCAATGAGGGGAAAAATATAGTATTTTTATCATCCATGCACTTATCGTCTTTAATCTGTCTGCCAACACACACCGACTTAACCCTAACCCAACACCCACAGCCATTAAAAATGATGTAAATAAAAATAATGTGAAAATGACAGAATTTTACAGGAAGGTTTTTATTTTGTATTGGTGGAAATGTGGAAAACCTTTTAGAAACTGCATCACCAGCTAATTCAACTGAAATAAGACGTCAAACTGACACCAGCTTGTACTCGATACAATCAAATAATCCGGGTTAATCGTATTTAACTGTCTATTAATGGATATTCTGAAGGGGACAATAAACATCTGTGTGAATAATTTCTGTTATTCTAGTGAGGACAATGAAATAAAACGATCTCCTGTAAACCTGATAATTACATCATTTTAGACATAAAATACGTTGGTGGTGGTTTCTGCTGACGTTAGCCTGTATTTTATTTATAAATGCTTTAAAAACCAATATGTGGGTGTCTTTAGTTAATAAAGGTGAAGTATGAGGAGATTTCTACTGACCTATTTTAAAATGAAACCTATTTTTCCAGATGGGATGCTTATTTGGGGTTGTCATCTTTTTTTTCTGCCTGTCTGGCTGTCTCACTGTAATCATGCTAATCCTCTTTTGGGGACACCCACACGTTCCCCATCCCCATTTACCCCTTAAAAATCTTCATGGACCCGGAGCCTGTTGTCATGGTAACAAGGCACACACCAACCACATGGTTCCCCCGCTTTGAATACAATTAACATGCAGTTTGATTTATCTTTTTTTCTCCTTACTCGAGGTGTGAATGAAGGAGAGGGGTGGTCTGATAATTGGGGTAAAACAAAAATTTAGCACAAAAGGGAAATGGTTCATTTAAAGCACCTTGGATTTTGAGGCATGGCAATGGAAACGATCTTTTATCAGCATGAAAATGTTGCAATTGTAGAAATGTGTGAATGTTTGGTTTGACTGAATCAAACACATATTATTTGTTGCTGTTTTTGTCTTGTGCATGACTCAAAATGCACAAAAAACTACAAAAAGAGTGAAAGATAATAAAAAAAATTCTTGTGGCTATGAAAAGCTTACATAGTATGTGCAAAATTATATCTATTTTAAATGAATGTATTTATTTTGTTGATCTGTGTCCTTTAAAAAGCAAATGCAGTACAAAAGCACACTGTTTATTAGACAAAACATGAGCTTTTAGTTGCAGAAAGAAAGCTTGGTTCTACAAGAGAATCATGACAGACAAAATGCAAAAAGAGAGACGACTTTAGATGGAAAGGTTAGACGTAAGAAGAGGATTGAAGCCATGCAGAGAGAGAAGAAGCTGCAGCAGAGCCAGGTGACATCCCAGCAGAAGCAGCTGAGTAGAAACAGTCAAGCACAGGAGCCAATTAAATCATCCACCCCTCCTAACCTCCATATTTTCAGACTAAAGCTTGTGTGCTTGACCCTTTTGTCTGTGAGCTGACAAGACGAGAGAAAAGGGAGTGGCAACAAGCTGCAAAACTAAAGGAAAGTTTAAGAACATAAGAACAGGGATGGATCAATCCATTACTCAGGAAAGAGAAATCCACAGTAAGAACTGAAAGGTTGTTTTCAGGAGTCTGTTGATCTCAGCCCCTCAATAATAAACAAATTCATTTGCATTGGAGACAGTTCTTCAACACAACCACACATTGCAGCATCAATGAAGTCCACAAAATCCTAATCTGCACAATTTAGGATTGTCATGATGCATACATGTTAAACTCAATTCCTGATCTTTGATACACCAAAGATGATATGTCCTGTGTCCCTCGTCTCCCCAGTCCCTTCCATGTTTTCTCCCCTCGCTCCGGTTTCCTGTTCCTTTAGAGTCCTGTTATCATTCAGCCTTTACATTTTTCCCATTACAGTCTCTTCAAGCCACTTCTCAGCCCCCAGTTCTTCAGTCTTTTCCTCTTTCATGGATTTTATCTTTTTAGTTGACCTCTTATTAGAGGTCGGGTCATGGGGGCAGTAGCCTAAGCAAAGAGGCGTTCCCTGGCCAGCCGAGAAACAGTCCCTCCAGCGTGTCCTGGGTCTTCCTTTGGGTCTCCTCCTGGTTGGACATGACTGGAAAACCTCACCAGGGAGGTGTCCAGGAGGCAGTACATCCTCAACTGGCTCCTCTTGATGTGGAGGAGCAGCAGATCTACTCCCAGCCCTTCCCAGATGACAGAGCTTCTCACCCTATCTCTAAGGGAGAGTTTTTGGCCGCTTGTATCCACACTCCTTTTCTTTCGTTCTCTACCCAAAGCTCGTGACCATAGGTGAGGGTAGGAACGTAGATCCACCGGTAAATCAAGAGCTTCACCTTCTGGCTCAGCTCTCTCTTCACCACGACAGACTGGTACAATCTGCATCACTGCAGACGCAGCATCCAATCCACCTATCGACCTCGCGCTCCATCTTTCCCTCACTCGTGAACAAGACCCCGAGATACTTAAACTCCTCCACTTGGGGCAGGACCTCGTCCCTGACCTGGAGAAGGCATTCTACCCTTTTCCGACTCAAGACCATGGTCTTGGATTTAGAGGAGCTGATTCTCATCCCAGCTGCTTCACACTCGGCTGCGAACCACTACAGCGAAAGCTGGAGATCACGTTCTGACGAAGCCAACAGGACCACATCATCTGCAAAAAGCAGAGACCTGATCCTTAGGCCACCAAAACGGATCCCCTCACCACCTTGGCTGCACCTAGAAATCCTGTCCATGAAAGTTATGAACAGAATCGGTGACAAAGGGCAGCCTTGGCGGAGTCCAACTCTCACCGGAAATGAGCCCGACTTACTGCCGGCAATGCGGACCAAGCTCTGACACTGGTTGTACAGGGACCTAACAGCCCGTATCAAGGGGCCTGGTACCCCTGGAGTATCCCCCACAGGGCCTTCTCCAAATCTACAAAACACATGTAGATTGGTTGGGCGAACTCCCACACACCCTCCAGGAGCCCCCCTGTAGTTGGAACACACCCTGCGGTCCCCCTTTTTAAATAGGGGGACCACCACCCCAGTCTGCCAATCCAGTAGAACTGCCCTCAATGGCCACGCAATATTGCAGAGCTGCGTCAACCAACACTACCCCACAACATCCAGAGCCTTCAAGCGCAGGGAACAGGTTAGTGAAGGAGATCCATCAGCTGGGTAGGCTGTCATTTAGTCCTAGTTCAGCCCACGGCCTCCTGCTGGTGTTATTATTATCAGCAAGAATAAAACAAACATCTCAAATATTATTGGAAGTTCAGGATTTTTTAATGTTTTAGGATTCCCTGCAATAAACAGAATTTTATTCATGCTCCAACATTTCTGAAACGAGACCATTGGGTTCAAACAAAATAACAAACTAAGCCAAACGTTTCATTTTGTGTTATTTTTTTCTTACACCCTTGAACTGCAGCATAAATATTTGATTCTAAAGCTGCTCAAGGACATTAAAAGCTAATATGGACCCATTGTAGAGTTTATCAACTAAATTAAAGGCAAGAGTTGGACATGTCCTATAGGTGTTCAGTATTTTTAGGAGTCTGTTCGCATCTGCAGAGCTTGTTTCTGCCACAGCCTGAGATGTTGAATGAGGAAGCAGATTGTTTTACTTTGTTAAATCTTCCTAAAAGTTTAAAATGTTATCACACTTTTGCATTGTCCTACGGACTGTTGTGAATGAAGAGCTTTTGGGGGATGGCGTGTTGTGTCAGACACGTTTTGATAAAAAATATATATATCTGACATCTTTTAATCGATGAAAACAAATCCATAAATAATCACGATGCATCCAGACATCGGATCGAATTGCTGACACAATAATCCAATCGAATCGTGAGACTAGTGAAGATTCACACCTCTAGAATCTCCTCGAAGCCGTACGGAAGTCTTGCTCCGTGGTCTCGCCGAACTCCTCCCTTGCCCTGGTTTCTGCCTCCGCGACCACTCGAGTCTGCTTGGACTGCTGGTGTCTATCAGCACGGAACAGGGCCCACTTAGACTCAAAGTCCTCTGCCTCTCCCAGGACGTGTTTGAAATTCTGTCGGAGGTGGGAATTGAAGCTCATTCTGACAGGAGACTCTGCCAGACGTTCCCAGCAGACCCTCACGATACGTTAGGTTTACCAGGTTTGACCAGCATCCTCCCCCACCATCGAAGCCAACTCACCACCAACTCCCTAGTTTATTCCCTGTTTATGGTTTAGTTTATTTCTCCGTGATTCAGTTATTTTAATGTTTCAGTTTGATCGTGTTCTGCTCTGTTTTTCCTAGTTAAGTCTTGTGTTTTCCTGATTTATCTCCTGTTTTCTCCCCGGTTCCCTGGATCAGTTTTATTCGGTTATTTACTTTGTCTATTATTCTCTACTTTTTGTTTTTATTTATTTAGTTTATGAATTATTATTTTGGTTTTAAGTTAGTCTTAGATTGTGTTATCCTTATTTAGTTTCCCACTGTTTATTTCTTTCACCCTTTTGTTCTATAGTTACTGTGTTTTATTGTTTTATCTTGATCAGTTTTCAATTCTCCTCTTGTGTTTTGAATTGGCCTCCCATTCCAGTCAATCAGTCACACCTGCAGGCCCTTATCACTAGCAGTAATCTCACCTGTTCTACTGTCTTTGGGTCCTCATGTTGGATCTCTGTTCTGCTCCAGTTCCTGCTCTTTGTAAATAAAGACCTTTTTGTTTTTTTACCTTAACTGTCTGCCTCATGGATCTCCTCTCTACACGTTCCTGCATTTGGGTCCTACTTTACTAGCAACAATTTGACAAAATATACTTTACTAAGAGATACAATATTTTTGATATAATAACCCTGATTAGACCCCAAGATATGCCTGCTCAGGATCATGCATCTGTGGATCGAGCAGCACAGCTTAATGTGTGGGTAGCTCAGCCTAAAATTGTGCCAAAACCTCCTATTCTCCAGTTGGTGTTCAGTTTTGTTTTGATCTTTAATGCTACCGGCTATGTGTCAGTCACAGAGGTATGACTGGCACCTGATTGACAGCTCTTGGGTAGCTTGGACATGCTGAATGTCTAGAGTGACCACCACCACCATGCTAATCGACCTTCAGCAACTCAATGGGATGTCATTCCACAGTGAAATGTGACCAGACTGGTGACCAGCATGAGGAGGAGACATGTGTCACTAGGTTACTGCATGTTCTCGGGCAGTCTAATATGATTTTTGCTGCTGTTTTAAGCCCGTTTATCTATGAAGAGAATGTGAACAGCTTAATGAAGAGACTCATTTCAGACATCATTGCTGTCTGGGGAAAAAGAAACTGTTTCACCACTTTTTGTCATTCTGATTTCTATTTTGCATAAATGAACTCTCTTGGTCACCTTTTACATCAGTCTGGTTCTGACATTGTTACCAGCGTCGTTATCCATATCTGGATTGATCTGCACTATGGAAGTTGATGGACCAGTTTCAGGAAACAAAACTAGTGAATTCATTAGCAGTTTCAGTTGAAAAAGTGCAAACAATCATTTCAAACTAACTTTGGACCCACAAGATGCAAAGTAATAATAGTAATAATAATTTACTGGGATAGACAAAGCTTTACCTAACAGAGCCATTGATGTAAATTGTGCTAGCAACTGGTCTGTTGAATCCTGATGTGCTGCCTAAATGATATGAGTTCATGCTGGGGACTGACTCTCCAGGAGATCCATAATATGACCTTTGTCACCATCACTCCTAACATAAAGGAATACATTGAGTCAAATTAGTTTTGATAATGTTTCATGAATGCATTCATACCAATCTCAGGCAACCGCATACAATGTTTGAGGTTAATTGAACATTTTATGGCAATAATGTGTTTTGCATATATTCAACTCCCAAACAGCCAGGATCACAATTACTTGTATTCTGTGTTTGAAGATAACAGTAGTCCATTAATAGCTTGATTCCCTTTCTGTTGTCCTTATCATACATTTGCTTAGATCTGCAATATCAACTCAGATCTTTATAGGGTGAAAGGTTGTTTATGCCTCAAACAGAAGGTCAGATCACACAACCTTTGGGAGTCCTTGGAGGGGGTGTTGGAGTGCGCTCCTTTCGGTGACTCCCTTGTTCTGTTGGTGGACTTCGCAGCTTGTCATGGATTCTCCATAACAAACACCAAGTTCTGCCTGAGGACTTTGGGTCGGGCTCTCCAACCTCTGGTGCTGATGTCACTGAGGTGGTTGAAAAGCTCCTTGGTGGCAGGGCCCCAGGGTGGATGAGATTCCCACATGGTTCCTTAATTCTCTGGATGCTGTGGGGCTGTGTTGGTTGACGCGATTCTGCAACATTGTGTGGACATCAGTGCAAGTTCTGCTGAATTGGCCCCTTGATACTGGCTGTTAGGTCCCTGTATGACTGGTGCCAGAGCTTGGTCTACATTGCTGGGCTTATTTCCAGTGAGAGTTGGACTCCGCCAAGGCTGCCCTTTGTCACCGATTCTGTTCATAACTTTTATGGACAGGATTTCTAGGCACAGCCAAGGTGTTGAGGGGATCCATTCTGGTGGCCTAAGGATCAGGTCTCTGCTTTTTGCAGATAAGGTGGTCCTGTTGGCTTCATCAGAACGTGATCTCTAACCTTCGCTGGAGTGGTTCGCAGCTAAGTTTGAAGCTCTTGATTTACCGGTAGATCTACGTTCCTACCCTCACCTATGGTCACGAGCTTTGGGCAGTGACCAAAAAAAAGGGTTGTGGAAACAAGCGGCCAAAATGAGTTTTCTCCACAGGGTGGCTGGGCTCTCCCTTAGAGATAGGGTGAGAAGCTCGTTCATGCAGAAGGAAAGACGAAAAGAATAAATGAGAGTGATAAATGAAGATTAAGATCCGCTGCTCCTTCACATTGAGAGGAGCCAGTTGAGGTGGCTTGAGCATCTAGTTAGGATGCCTCCTGGATGCCTCCCTGGTGAGGTTTTCTGGGCACGTCCAACTGGGAGGAGAACTAAAGGAAGACCCAGGACACACTGGAGGGACTATGTCTCTAAGCTGTCCAGGGAACACCTTGGGATTCCTCCAGAGGAGCAGGTCCAAGTGGCTGGGGAGAGGGAAGTCTGGGCTTCTCTCCTCAGGCTGCTGCCCCTGACCCCGGATAAGTGAAAGACAGTGGATGGAGGTGAACCATTAAAGACAAGAAGTTGTTGGTGTGCATTTTTGCACATGTATATTTCTACATGTGCCATCTCAATTAAGATATCAATACTTAAGACAGTAGTCACTCTTATCAGTGGACACAAAATTAAAAGGATTAGTTAGTAAAAAATGGAAAATAAAAATGCTTTTAAAATATATTTATCATCTCTTAAGACAGTTTCATTTCCAAACACTTCCTATGCAGTTGTTTCCTTTGCCTGCAACAACATGCCGATTACCTCCCATATACTGTATATGTTAAACAAACACTTAAATGCACATGTGCAATAAGCCATTAGAGCAAGGTCAAGCTTGGCAGCAAGCAGATGAAGAGCCACTTAGGAGACCTTTCTCTTGTCTTTATGTGTTTCCGTTGATATCTCTATACTCCAAAAGCCCATTTGCTGAGCATAAACGATGAAGTCACAGCTGCTAGCAGAGAAGCTAATTGGTTAACGGTTAAGTGGAGTTGAAATGTAGAACAATATTTATAAAAATGCAGTTAATCACATGATATAGTGGAAAATGAATCAACATGACTGTCCTAGGTGAATGGTTTTTTATAAGAGTCGTGATCCACTTTTAGAAATGAAATACCAGAAGTTCAAGGATGTCTAATCACACTGAACACCAAGTGGCAGAAGAGAGTCAAACCTAACGAGAATAAAAGACTCTGTAACCTGGTGTTTATAGTTTTATGACTTCACCACAAAAATGCTCTGTCTGGGCCTTTGCATGAACAGTTTGTACATCCATGGGCAAAGGTTTAGTTCTGTCTGAAAAGCAAAACTATTGTAATAAAATATTCCTACAGCATTGATGAAAAAGGCCAATAAAGTGCATTATGCATCAGGACGTCAGCTGTGGAATTGGAGAAGCATCACTTCAGAGGAAGTTGTGGGACAGCAGCAGGGACGTGTGATTGCCCGATTATGAAGTGAGCTAAAGGCTCCCAATGGTTTGGTGCATCAAAAACAAACAAAAAGAAGAAAAGGTGAACACAACAATCAGTCCTGCATCCTGCCAACAATGAATCACCCTCAGACCATTCATGTGTGCTGTTGCCTCTGAGCAAAGGACTGAACTAGTCAGGATCTGCTCCCCTGCTGTCTTGTGTCTCGTCTGCCCTTGTTAATGTTAATTTAACTCACCTTCCCCTCGTTTCCCTACCCACCTGTTCCCCTGATTATCCTTGTGTATTTAAACCGTCTGTTTGTGCTCGTCTGTGTCAGATTCTCATCATGTCTTCCTGTTGCTGTCTGCTAGTAAACCCTTCCAGCCTGCATCCTGTGCCTACTCACCTGCATTTGGGTCCGAATAACAACTCCACATCACGACAGAATTTAAAGGCACACTTGGCAGTTTTGGATTGCTTTTAGCACCCCCTACTGTTCCGTTAGCTAACAGTAGCTGTGCGTTCATCTTTTTAACACCTTAATCTAACTGCTGAAATGTCTCCTCAGCCTTCATTAGTGTCTACAGGAGCGGTTCATCACTAAACCAAACAAATCATGATCTAAACCATGCAGGAAACATGCTGGAAGCAGACTGCAGCACCAGGTATGTCAGCTCCACTTACTAAGTCCAACAGGTGGCGGCCCGTCACTCTGAAGTTGCAAGTGTGGTATTCTGGCCACAGAGGGCGGTGAGGGTCTGAGTAACATTTAAGTTTCTTTTAAAGACTCGTCTTTTTAGTTTGGCTTTTAATACTGAATGAGCAGAAATCTTCAGGCTGTATTTATCATTGACATTTGTTTTAATTGAATTTTTTTCTCTTGGCGTTGCGTCCTTTTGTGGTTTTGTTTTACCATGTACAGCACTTTGTGTGTGTAAAGTGCTTTATAAATAATGATTGATTGATTGATTGATTGATTGATTGATTGATTGATTGATTGATTGATTGATTGATTTATTGATTGATTGATTGATTGATTTCATTACCCCTGTTAAGGGTCATTTTAGCACATACTGGCTCAAGAAAATTATTTAAATATATTGAAAAGTTGCATACTATGGCTTTATCAGTTTAGTCTCATGGTGATAACTAAATAATGGTACCCAAACATTCTCAAAGAGAAACCCTACCAACTATCAAGATCAAGGCTTGTTGATGAAAAATGCATTTTCCATCACAAATTAGCACGTTGTGTTAAATTATGACTAAAA
This sequence comes from Aphyosemion australe, assembly GCA_006937985.1. NCBI lineage: Eukaryota > Metazoa > Chordata > Actinopteri > Cyprinodontiformes > Nothobranchiidae > Aphyosemion > Aphyosemion australe. The sequence continues at coordinate 840,047 of SSNS01000010.1, forward strand.
CTTCGGTTTCATTGAGGGGTCCGGGACAGGTCGTACGCTGATATGGACCATTATGGGTTTGCAATTTCAGGAGAGTGCTCTCGTCACCAATTGGACTCTCACTTGACAGGTGGGGTTAAACCTAGATTCATACTGTCCTGTATGCGTTTACCACCAATGATGGTGAGGAGCGTTTGTAGTTCTGAAGGCGACCAAACCTTGCTACTACTTGCTGGCATCCTCTGACCCCCGTGTACAAATAACAATACAAATTTTGTGTTTATTTTGTTTGTCGCAAGCAGTGATGTTTTACTGTTCCCCGATCAATTGGGGTGGCTGCTCTGCCCTAGCCATACCGCTTCATTGTCCTATGCACTTACAACTGAAGGGGGCCCATTAGTGTTGGGGTCCGTGTTGGTTGTATGGACCACATTTACCCACTCCGACCCATCCCAGACCCCTCAATGGAACCGACGCTTAAATGGCTGAAGGACACAAAACATCAACACTGTGAGGTTCATGAATCCTCCCAGACCTTAGAGACAAGGAGGGCAAAAAAAACCCTGACACTCCAAGCATTGATTATGAAACAACGTGCATCAGTCAGGATTTGGACCAGAACTGCATGCCAGGGTGAATTGCAGAAGTCTTGAAAAAGAAAAGCCAATGCCAAGAACATTGAGCCTTTGTATAAACACATGATACTTGTTATTAAAAGCCTATGAAACCCCTGAAATGTATTTATCGTCACTATGATCTGGGCTATGGGCATGTGCAGTAGGATAGGGAAAGTGTTGCTGACATATGTGGTCAGCATGCAAGCAAGCGTCGAGTTCCAAAATAATCTTTAACTGATTTTAACTAATATCTCAATCACCTAAAATTGGAAAAAGATGCTTTATATCACCAGAGCAGAGTGGATATTGAGTATGACTGGTTCTGCTTCATAAACAAGGCCCACTGTATCAACTATGAACACACAAGAGACCCACGGCTTCACCACTGCTTATAAATATGCATACAGATCAATATATCATTGGCTGTTGGGAAAAGAAACATGGAAGAAAAAAGACGAGAGAAGACAGGCCCCTGTGATGTTAATCTTCATTTATCGCTTTATACTTTTCGTCTTTCCTCTGCTGCACACACACACACACACACACACACACACAGGCTTGACGGTCGTAGGAATGGATGCACCAAAGCGGAGGAGTGAAGGAATATGTCCGGATCAGCAAATTATTTATTCTTCTCTTTCCAGACATCCCTGTGGTGGGGGGTAGTATCTGGAAGTGCACCTTTCCTACGATTAGCCGGGCTATTTATTTGTCATGTCAGGTCCATGAGGAAGACCAGGGCGCAGTACAAGGAATGGATTTATTTGTTCAGTCAGACAGTCTGAGTAAACCTCACAACCCAGTCAGGGTTATTGTGTTTATTGAGAGAAGGTACAAATGCAAATTATCATAATAATCAGTTGAAAACTTTCAGCTGAGGTCAAGAAGCAGCTGTGGTGGTGGTGATATGATTCAGGTTTTTTTCAGAGCTGCTGTCCAGAGTAGTGGTTTCCATAAATCCTGAATGGTTTCGCGTGTTAGAGATGTAAAAATCCACTGAAGCTATGGGTGTGTTGAATTAAAAATGCTCTAGAAAAAATGTTTGATATTTAATTACATGGAAAATAACCAAACAATCTTTTAAGCATATTGTCACGGTTCTGCCCCCGGACCTCCACTTCCAGCCTAATCACCCTTGAACTCCTCCACCTCAGACCCAAACTCCTGTAACCAGCCTGCATCACCCTCGGCATTTCCCTCTGACCAAACCAGCTCCAGGACTTCACTTCCCATCATGCCCCAGCACCGGACTTCCTACGTCTAATTAATTGACACAATAGGCCTATTTTACAGCCGACATTTCAACTCAATGTATCAGGAAAGTAGCGGGTGTCATGAAGGCTGCATTCCACTGATGCAGCTGCACATGCTGGTTATTAGAATAAATAAAGACTACACGTAAAACAAACTGAATGTAAAAAGTTGCATTAGGATTTTTGACATGGAACTTGCATCTGCATTTACTGCAGACTGGAAAACGTGACAATAGAAAACACAAAGCTGTGTCTGCTGCTATTTATTTATTTAAACAGGTGAGTTTAATGAGAAGTCATTTTAATTCACAATGACAACGGTGGCTAAGAGGCTGCAGCAACAGCAGAAATAAACACAACAAACGTGCATCAACATTCTCACACATGTATGTTCAGAGCAATCAAAACAGTGTGAAGCAGGGGTAGAGAACCGTGGTCCTGGAGAGCCACGATCCAGCACGTTTTAGAGGTTTCCCTGCTTCAACACAGTTGAGTCACCTGTTCAGCAGCTCATCAGGCTCTGCAGAAGGCTGTTAGTCACCTGCTGATTAAAATCAGGTGTGTTGAAGCAGGGAAACCTCTAAAACGTGCTGGACCATGACCAGGGTTCCCTACCCCTGGGAAGGCAGTCACACATAACTGATCATATTGAGTTACTAAAGGTAGATAATATGATATAGGTGATGATTTTGTGTATTTGTGCTTTCAAATACAAATTAAACACCATAAAAACACTTAACAACAAATTAAAGTGATGCACAGGTTTATAAAAAAACTTATGAAATATTTAATTTGGTCCTGGTCCCACTAGAACTAGCCCACATCTTGTTTATGCAGACAGAATGTCAATTATATTAAACAGGTTTTCAAATAATGACCCAAAACAAATATATTTTCCTCAGAACCCCTCTTCAAATGACCTTCCTACTGTAGCTATGCATTTTTACAGTAACTATTAAAGGGTACATCTAATGTACAACATTGGTAAAAGCTAATCCTAATATTTGGGATTATCATCAGATCTCTCTAGAGCATACACAAATTAATTATGTGCATGTTTCTACCTCACACACATGGTTTCTGCTAGAGCTGTCCTGTAGGGGTGCACAGCAGACACAAGCTAGTCTACGGTAAGAAATGTTGCAGAAAAAGCATTTGCCCAAAAAGAAAATATCTTAGTTTCTTCTTTCACTTTCATCACTTAACAATAATGACTCGACTTGTCTTGTTTCAGGTCTTCCACACCATCCATTCAGAGTGCAATTTCCTGTGTGTGCGTCCATCAAATGCCCTAACACAGACTGGAAGTGCGCCCAAATGACCTCCATGCAACATTAACATTTGACAATAGACAGAATAAATCCAAGTCTGTGATATTACAACTTATCTTTATTTAGTAATTGGTGACACTGGGTGGTTGTAATATAACCCAAGGGCTCATTTGATACTGTAATGATAGCAGGTTGTCACAGAGGCTGGATCATTGTTGGTGTTCCAAATCAGTCACGAGTGAAAAAGGGTCTCTTCTGTCTGAGTGGACTAAAATCCTCTACAACTGATACGGTAGGCTTAAGATACACTTATTTGTTAATATACAGTAAAATCAGGAGAAATTACACAATAAAGTTATTTCTTTAAAATAAGTGTTTGTAATAATCTGCTGACAGTAAATTATTATTATTTATTAATTGTGGATACATTTATAGGAAAATAGTGTTAATTGCCATAGTAAACATATAATAGAGGGAAATTTACTACATGACCTGGTAGTAATTACAATGATGCATAGTTTCTTTTTCATTATCGGTAATAAAAGTGTCCACTTGTTATTTTTTACAACAAATTCTGCTCTTTAATAGACTTGAATATTTGATAAAGTCCAAGTCTGCCTGATTATGTGGAAGAAGGGAGGACCAAAATGAACTACAACTGGCACTGTCAGCAAAAAGTCTTCTGCATCTTCTGTTTAGCCGTTGTTTAATGCTGTTGGTGAAGAGACGGCGTCAGAGTTTAGACATGGTGCCAGAAATGGCTCAGAGGTTTGGAGTTCACCCTGTTATCAGTGGGCTGCTGGTTCAAACCCAGGCTCTGTCCATGTCAGTGGCTGTGTCCACCATAGACATGAATACGTAGATGACCCATTGGGTGCTGGAGAGCATAACAGCGTCGCCGCCATATTGGATGGGTCTCCTCGTTCTCCAAAGTCAATGCAGGGTGGGCAACTATACCCGCTTTTGTGCAGCCTACAGTTGCAACAACAGGTGTACTATTGAAAACAGATCACGTGGGATTACTATTGACATTTCTAGCCTACCTGATGGGATTTTATATTTTAAATGAATGCACTGGAGGCGATTGGAGACCCAACTAAGATGGCGGCCGGCCGCTACGGCAGCTCCAATAAGCAGCGCCAGTCCACGAGGCGTCTACGTATATATGTCTGTGGTGTCCACCTCACCCACCAGTGGTGCTGATTGTGTGGCAGCCTCCATTCTGCCGGTGTGCCCCAGGTCAACTGAGGTTACAATGTAGCGTATCGCTATCAGCATATGACTGACTGTCATGTAAAGCAGTTTGGAGTCTTTGACTTAAAGCTGCAGTAGCAAATCTACAAACCAAGCTAGCTTTTAAACACAAACACGGTCACAGAACTCTCACCCCTCCCATATCAGAGTATCACACCCTGAGCCAATAGCTGCTTTCGGTCTGAGCCGTGTTATTGGCTGAGCTTTTTAGACAAATGTGAGAAAACCACTTTATTATTATTATTATTATTTAATTTTTACTATTTAATTAAAAAAATCATTTTAAGCTAGCTTGTTCTGGAGATTTGCTATTGCAGCTTTAAAAAAGGACTACATGTAGGATCTGCTCCTTCTCCCTCAGAGGTGTTGTCCTGTCTCCCCTCGTTAAGTGTTTATTGGACTCACCTGCCCCTTGTTATCCTACCCACCTGATTCCTGACTATCCTCATGTATTTAAACCCTCTGTTTGTCCTGGTCTGTGTCAGATCCTCGTCTTGTCTACCTGTTGTAGCACCACCTACCGTTATTCATATTAAACAGTTCTTTTCCTGCCAGTCTGTTCATTTTGGGTCCTACAACAACCTCCACCACATGACAAAATCAGGCCATTAACAAAGAACAGACCTAAACCACATTTATTATCCTCATATACGGCAAACTCAACATACTTTATTTGAACATCACTAATGTATGTAATACCAAACGTTTAATACAAGGCGTGTTTCATATTCTGAGAGTTTTCAAGTTTTATTTATTATAATCTGATTAAACTAATAGACTAATAATGAACCCAGTTGTTAGTTCACCTTGTTGCTAAATGTTCACATATGCATTTTCTTGGATGGATAGTTGTAAGGAGTATTTAGATACTTTAAAAACACTGTTATTGCGTGTGGGCCTTTCAGCTTCATGTCTTTGGTTCACCAAGTCTGCCTCCAATAAATTGAATTCATGGCTAGATTTCATATCTACTGTAGAGGGCAGAAAACATCAATATACAGCTCTGACAAGTATTCGTTTCCTCTGATATCTTGCAGTTGAGAGCTACTGACAAAATTTTGCGTGTGCACAATGACATCTATATGAAACCAGACATTTCTGCAGCATTTATGTCTTGCTTTCTGAGAAAACGGCATGCTTGACAATTTTCTTAAAATTTTCCTTAAAAGAAAAAACAAGCTGGGTTTTTCTGTCTCCCTTACTGCACCAGTCATATATGCACAGTTATGTATGTACATGTATTTGAAGGATGCTAGTGTAGTTTTAGTGTAGTACAATGAAACTGAACATTTTCCCTTTTTCTACACGTAGTGATTGCTTGAACAACAGGTGCATTATTAAGCTTTGCAGTGCTATGTGCAGAATAGCAGCTAGTATATAGCTAATTGTTTTCCATATGAACCGAGGGCGTGAATGTTATCCACCATCATTCTATAATGAATTACACCTGGAGATGCGACGTATTGTGTTCATGGGCTGAACCATTGAACTTCCCTGGTGGATAATGCATTTGTGTTTGCTAATCAGTTCTTCAGGTCTTGTAATGAAACCCACATGTTCTATAACCTCTTCTCCTTCCACTGGGTTTCTATTATTTGGATATGCAGAACAGGTTTAACTCATTCACTGCCAGCCGTTTTCTGATCAGAAAGCCCCTGACTGCCAGCGTTTTTGAGCGTTTTTACTGTTTTCTGAAGAGTCACAGAACATTGTGCTCTATGATCATGAAAACGCCAAAACTACCAAAAGAAAGAGTAGACTCACTTCTTACATCAGGAAGAATCACCGTATTTCTAGCGTTATCCGTTCTTTCACAATCTGGTGCCCAAGCTCCGCTGCAGAAGCATTTCCGGTTCGGCACATCGTTTGTTTCACAGCAGCGTCCCAAAACAAACTCGTAATCCATTGATTTTTTACACTTCCTGATCACATGACGTGTGACATACACGGATGAAGATCCGCTTTAGACACGTGATGTTTGTTCTCACGGTGCGGGGACTCGCTCTGACGCCCACCCCGTAAAAAAATGGAAAAGACGACTATAGTCATCAATGGCAGTGAATGAGTTAATGTTAAGGACTGTTGTGTGTTGTCAGTGTAAGCGTTGCTTTTAATGGCACACTTGGCAGTTTTGCTTGCTTTTAGTGCCCCCTAGTGTCCATTATTAATTATCTGTGGTCAAAACAAAAGTGAAACTTATCTCCTTGCTGTGCGTTCATCACTATATCAAACAAATCAGCTGTGTTCATGACATAAAACATGCTGTAAGCAGACTGCAGCGCCAGGTATGTCAGCTCAACAGGAGGCGGCCCGCCACTCTGAAGTTGCAAGCGCGGTATTCTGGCCACAGAGAGCGGTGGGGGTCATTTTAGCACATGCTGAAAAAGTTGCATAGTATGGCTTTAAATGTAGAAGAATGCATTTGGTGAAAAGCATAGTACACACAAGATCAACGCATACTGAATAAAGTACTGAGTAAAGGAAGACTTGCTCGGTCTGCTTCCACCAGTGTGTCAACCAAGACAGATGGTTTGTGGGCAAGTATGAAGCAGCTGGGATGTAGATAAGCTCCTCCAAGTCTGAGGCCATTGTTATCAGTGTTAAAAGAGTGGATTTGTCAAATCTGGGTTGGGATTGAGCTTCTACCCTAGATGGAACAGCTCTAGTAACTCAAGGGTTTCTTCATGGGTGAGGGGGAAAGGCAGCAGTAGATTTATAGGTGCACTAGGGCTGCATCTGTAGTGACATTCCAATTCAAGGAAAGTAGAGTCACTGCCCCTCTGCATCAGAAAGAGGCCTTTGTGGTGGTTTGGTCTGGAGAGGTTACATTTCACAGTTGGCATGGGTACAGTTTGTAGTCCGTGTTACAGTCGCTGCCGTTTGTGGTTGTTTTTGTGTGTGTTTCTCTTCCCCATTCCATGGTTTTTCCCATGGTGCTGCGACAGAGGAATTGCTGTTCCAGAGGAGCTGTCCTTTCAGCACCACTCCCCAAGGCAGCCTGGCAGTTTGAGTCCTCTTTCTGCACTATCTGTCTCCGCCCCCTAAAGCTGGAAGAAGAGGATGCCAACAGCATAAAATACTTTAGTTAGTGTACAGTTGCAGGGGTGTCACTGTCACGTTGATAGGAACAGGAGAGTTCCTGTTTAGAACGGCGTGTAACGTTTTTAGAGTTTTCCGATGTGTATTTGAAGAGGGAGAGTCGGAATAGTTGCATGGGTGTCCCTGATAAGATGTTTGGTGTTGTGATTATTGTAGCTGGAGACGTTTATAGGCACAAGTGAGTTCCTGTTTAGAAGAGTGTGTAAATTGTTTTCCAGTGTTAAAGACGAGGAATCCCCAGTTCAGACACAGAGCTGTTCCTAATTACAACAAAAGATAAGTGGGCAAACATTTTTGCTTTTTGCAGTGAATTACAGCCGGGTTAGCTCTACCTGAGTACTTGAGGACTACAGTAGTAAAGGTCAACTTTACTCATATTTTTAATACATTTGCAGAGAAGAGAGTGGCAGAACATGGCAGAATTTGGAGTCTTATTTCCTGATATGTGGACATCTCTCCTCTGATTGGCTAACAACAACACAACTCTACCACTGACTCTGTTTGCTCTGCAACATTGATGTTTTATCTCCACAAATAACACAAGCCTGGAGGAGTTCTGCTGTGTGGTGGAGTTGCTAATGCTAACGGTTAGCTTCTACTAGCCGAGACGTTCTCTGCTGTTTCCTGGACGCTAAACCAACAACAGCCTTCCCCGTCGTGAGTCAAGATGGGTGAGTCCATGAATGTTCAGTGACAGTGTGACGTAGATCTGTCAGGCTTTTCTTTACCGAGCGTGTAACCATTCATTTTCTAGCAGAAACTAATGCAGAAAACAGGGGTAGAAGACTATTTTCACGTTCAGCCTGCATGTTAAACTCAGAGTGACTGATCATTTTCAAAAGTAATAAGTAAAAAATGTTTTTTTTCAGTGAACCTGCTCTTTAAAACAGGACAAACTTAATCCTGTTCATTTACTAATAAGTAAGTGTGGGAATCAGAACCGTTTTCCACTGTTTCAATTCTTCGGGATCGTTCACCATGTTTGCAAACAATTCCCTTATCAGTTCCAGTCAGAGTGAGTGACATCACCATGCACGTTGCGTAGCTTATGCATTTACTCAGCAGTAAACATGGCGACTATAGCAGCAGAAATGCTGAAAGGTTTGGTTATACTTTATGAGAAAGGATGATAACAGGACAACTTGCAATACTTGCAATGCGATATTTCATCAAAGAGAGGAAACACTACGAATATGCAAAATATGTGATGGCTTAAAGTGAATGTTGTGTTTTTGACCCGCTCTGGACTAGTGAATTTCAACGCAGCAGCAGCGGTAACTTTTGCACGGCCTCTCCTGTTATTACTGCAGGTAACTAATCAGCTAACACTGCCTGTCATGGTAGCATCATTTGCCTTATATACACACCTCCACGCTCAAGCTCCAGTGACAAAAGTCCAAACTGTGGTGAGATTTTCCCCGTCTTGCAAAAGCTACAGCAGCACTGCACCGTACAAGAAGATGACTCTGCTTCACAAGCAAGAGCATAATGAGAATGTTTAGAAAGCTCTTTCCAACCAATACCAGGTACAATTGATTATCATAAATAAACTGACAGCTATAATGCAAGAAACTGTGTGCAATTAATATTTTGCCACCTATTGATATATATACTCAGGAATTGATAAAGAATTGGATTGATAGAACTGACAATGCCATTGATATTGATCAAAACGTATCAGTTCCCACCCCTACTAATAAGCCTACATTTCTTTCCATTTTTAAATCTTTATGATTTTGTAGTTCCTTCTGATTTAATATGACTCCACTGGACCTGTTTATCTCCTGTCTGCATCATTATTACTCATAAATATTGCTCACAATTTTATGCCACTTAATTGACATGGTTATCTGCAGTTTACTAGGATGGGTGAACTGGGTAAATAAGCTGCAGGTTTACTAATTACACCATCAGGCCATTAGGAACCAGCAGCACCCAGTGTCTCCATCGACTCAGCTTGCTGCACTTGATGCTGTTGCATCAGCAGTTGGTCTTTTACTTTAACAAGCAAATGCACTGGAAAGGTTTTTAAAAGCTGCAGAATTATTTGAAGAGTTCCTCCTCCCTTTTGGCACCCTTTCAGGTAGTTGCACCAAAGCAGCATGACTTGAAAGAAATGATCTTGCTTTTATGTGTTGAAAGCAAAATTTAGAGGGTATTTAAAATTTATGCTTGTATTAGAATTTTAATGGAAATAAAGGCTGACAAACCTTTAACCTGAGGTTTTGCCCAGAGCATTTTCAAAAGGTAATTAGTTTCATTATTTTTCAATTTTTTATCGTATTTCAAAGGTTGATTTTCTTAATTATTAATGATGATTTTAAGTTCTGTCATATAGGTATACAGCCACTGGTTACAGTTATTGATGTTCGTTTCTTTGTGGTATTTAAAATAAAGTGTTTTCCTCTTATGAAATAGTAGAATGTACCTTTAGCTGATGTTGGTAGTCTGTGGGAAGACGTGTCCTAGAGCATTCTCCCAGCTAAACACACTAGAGTAACATTGATTTCTGCAGCAAATACCACAAAGAACAGTGACGAGTCAATAACTCAGAAAAATGAATCATTTAGGGTGCGTGATAACAGCATTTCATTAAAGCATGCAGTGCTGAATTTGATCTAAGCAGATTGTGGAATTGCCTCTTTAACCTTGCTTTCATTACGGCGGTTCATTTGTCCCCGTGCACCACACAAAAATGTTCTGATCAACCTTGCCTTCTAAGCACATCGCTCCCTAGAAATAAATAAAAATTTAACACCATCTGGAAAACTTTTGGTCTTGAAGTGACCTCAGGCTCTGTCCTTTTTCTTTTGTGTATGTGTGTGTGTGTGTGTGTGTGTGTGTGTGTGTGTGTGTGTGTGTGTGTGTGTGTGTGTGTGTGTGTGTGTGTGTGTGTGTGTGTGTGTGTGTGTGTGTGTGTGTGTCTTTTTTACAAATAAAAAAATATCGACGTCACAGTTCTTCTCAATTCTCCACAAGCTAATTTCTGCAGGGTTTCCCCTCCTGGAAAATAACATTTTATGAATGTATTTATGCACTTTACTGAGATTCTAAATGATTCTAAATGCATGCCTGCAAGATCCCACTCCCTTGGTAGTAATGGCTGGTGCCTCTCTCTCCCTACGCATGAGAACATCAGTACTGCAGGATATTTAGGAATGATTTGCTACTAACTGAACTTTGACACGATAGGCTACTTGAAACTGTACGACTTTTGACTTTCATGAAATCTTTTCTGGCACTGAGCACTGGTAAGATATCACTGGTTGCCATGAGGAACGTGCAATAATTGTGGCAAATACCAGAGTTGGATTAACGTTTCTAGCATAGTATCACTGAGACTGAGCAACACTACAATGTCACTAGCCTAAATAACTGTTATATTATTTGAACTAATACATTTTAAAGTTTGGACCTATTTTTTATTTTATTGTATTTTTTTCCATAAGTAGGCTTAGCGGTGCTTCTTGAGGTGTGTTTCAGCTTAAATGCCAAAATATGAGTATACCAAATATATTTGCACGCTGCAATCGATGAGACTAGCAGACATTTGTTCTTGTTTGTTTGTTTATCTGACCAACTGTTGTGCATTCTGTACATATATACTTACTTCTCTGCGGATCATCTGATTGGTCCAACTGTCAGCACCGATAGACGAGACTAATCCAACAGCACACCACAAGGAAAAGGGACGGTTAATGGAATCTCATTTCTCTACACGCACAAACAGCCACATCATTCTGTTCATGTCTATACGCTTATTTTGTCTCACAAACCAGTATTCTCTCTTTGCCTCTGTAAATCTTCCAAAACACACACGCTGAGAAGCACACACACACCGGCGATGCAATTTGTTGTACTCGGTCCAAGTCTAGGGATAGCCTGAGGATGGGCACCAGTTGGCAGCCACATTTGGCTGGTTCCACACAGTTAGTCAGATATGGGCTTAAGTGCAGAGGGAAAATAGTCTCTGGAATGATACCTACCCTGCTGTCTTTGTCTGTGTTCATGTGTTTTTGTGCATGCTGCACATGCATCTCCTTATACATTCCTGTGCAAAGGCATTTGGAAGTGTGTGCATATGCTTGAATTTTATGGAATCATTATTTGACAAGCATGCTTTTGTTATGTTTTCTTCTTTATTTCATTATTAAAGCCATTTTCCTGAGAACCAGCACGCTGTCCTGTTAATGTCCTTATCCTTCCTTTCTCTCATCTCTCCTAAAGCATCTGTTTGCCCTTTCTAATAAAATGAAAACATGGTAATGCTGACTAGTTCACTGCGACAAGTGTCATTAGTGAAATCTCTAATGTGTTTCTAAGACACTCCTGGGCCCTCAGCATGCTCGGTTCACCTCATTTAAATTCCTTGCATTAAATCAAATTCTTTCTGCTGGTGAAGTTTACTAAATTGTCTTTATGTGAGTATTTATGTGATTTTATTTATTTGTTTTATGAACCTGCTTCTTTGTTTGGCTCTTTAGTGCACACTTTTGTTAGTGAAACATGCCTAATTGTCCTTGTTGGAAGGCTTGACCTTGCTGGGATCTAATTAATTAGTGTGATATGGAGGTTAATTAGTAACGAAGGATGTCCATGCATCATAAAGCCCCTTGTCTTAACCCACGGTTGCAGTCAGGTAGAAAAAAAGTCATCAGTCATCCTCTTTTGTAAGGAAAGTCCTAAAAGATACTGACTCAGAATAATTCCTGTCTTGCTCCTGTTAGCGTGCCCGTTATTAAAGAGAGACTGAGGTTTCTGCATTTGAACAATGAGTTAATGGGACGTCCCATTACAGCCACAAGTATGGTTTGTGAAATAAAAAAGTTGAAATGATTTAGTGTTAAAGAGCAAGGTCACAGAGAAACTGTTTTAAGTTTAACATGCAGGTTAAACATGAAAATAGTCTTCTACCCCTATTTCCTTCATTAGCTTCTGTTAGAAAATAGAAACACTTGGATTATAAAAGCCAGTAAACATTTGCATGTCACATTGAAAAATTGGCATTTACCCATCTTGGTTCAAGACGGGGAAGGCTGTTGTTGGTTTAGCATCCAGGAAACAGCAGAGAACGTCTTTGCTAGTAGAAGCTAACCGTTAGCATTAGCAACTCCACCACACAGCAGAACTCCTCCAGGCTTGTGTTATTAGTGGAGATAAAACATCAATGTTGCAAATCAAACAGAGTCAGTGGTAGAGTCGTGTTGCTGTTAGCCAATCAGAGGAGAGATGTCCACATATGTCCTGACATCTGAAGCTACACACCTCCAAAAAAGGCATTCATTCCTACTAGAGGCCACTGCAAATGTGATTAAACAAGTAGATCACATATTTAAGTTGTAATAGTTTTAATGTTGATTCCAAACATTTTCAGTTCTATAATATATAATATAATCTATAATAAATCCCTCTCACATGAAGCGATTTCAGCTGTTTTATTCAAATATCAGAAAATAAACTCCAAATCCCGCCGTCTTCAGCTCCCCTCTGCTCTGGCTAACTTCCTGAAACAGGAGCGCCAGAACTTTTTTTCCCCACAGAGATCGACTCACAAGGCATTCATTTAAGTGTGTTAAAAAACAAGTGAACTTGGGCTGTAAATTTCCTTGACAGTTTTTAGGCTTTCTCACACTAGCTACGTTTACATGCACCAAATTTCCCCAATCCGATTCAAATCTTGGTTGGTCGGAAATCCCAAACCTCTGTTTACATGGACACTAACTGGAATGATCCGATCACGCCGCGATGCCCGCACCATAGCTTGCGCTTGCGCAGACGTGTCTTTCCCGGAAGAGAAATTGTGAACAAACGCCATCTTGTCCGCACGTCTTTCCCCTGCATTTTATTTGCGTATTCTCTAGCTTTGGTGAATTCACGCTTCCTGCATCTTTAGATGCACTTTAGATGCACTTGAGTGTATAACTCAGCATTTTTAGCCGTTCTGCCATCGAGACGTTCAGTAATATTGAGCTCCCGTAGTATTTCCAGTAAAAAATAGCGTCGGCAACAGACCACTTCTGTTCACCGCCCGCCATGTTTTCGATCTGTCCTGAGCATGCGCAGAGGCGAAAAGAGGCCACGCTGAAGTTGCACACATGCGCAGTGGGCATTATTTTACCCCAACGATCCGAATGGCTGTGTACATGGACGCCAATCGGATTGACGATCGGACAAAACCACCTCTCTCAATCGGAATGAAATCTCATTCGGATCAGACCGAATCGGATCAGAATATTCCGATTGACATGTTTACATGACGCATTTTTGATCCGATAGGGCGTTCAATCCGATAACTTGTGTCCATGTAAACGTAGCTAGTGACGGTTGAAAAACCTTCAGCACAGCTACTTTCTTCTATTAGTTTTCACATTGTAGTTTGTTTAAAGGCTAAAAACAATTTCAAATGTGATACAAGCACCAAATTATAAATAGCTTGATTGCTCTAAATGCTTTGTTGATTAATTATGACTTTATTTTTCTTCTGCACTGATATGCACTACTTACCCAAATCTCCTGTCTGGTGACACACATTGCAGAGGCAAAAGCTGCAAGTGAACATTTCAAATCCACTAAACTTTCAGACTTTGTGACCTATGTTTCCTGTACAGGCAGAGGCTTGACTAGCTTGACGTGAAAACTCCTGAGCTTGATGCCACCCATCTGAAGAACAAACTGCTCTAACACAAGCCAGACCTACAACCTCAGCATCAATGATTCAATGTTCCATTGGTCTTTGAGAAAGATGAAGCATCAATGAGGTAAATATGTGCAAACGCTGCTGGATTCATGGCTTACTTCAGCTCAAGTCTTTGCAACGGCACGTTCTCTGATGCGTGTCCTGAAAAGTCTGTCTCAGCATTATCAATGAAACGTCTGCTTGTTGTTTTATCTGATGAAAAAAAGGCCACAATACACAGATTCTTCAACATTCTGAAAGCCAACATTAGGCTTTGAATGGTAGAATTACAAAAATAAAGCTACTGCATGGTTGTGTCTCGGAATGAATGCAAAAAATAATTCAAGAAACCCTGCAAAAACAAGAGATGCTCAGTTATTTATGTAGAGCTAGTAGAGCTGCTGATTCTCAGCATTTGAAAGGAGCCAGCTGAAAGAGTGCAGGATGCCTCTTGCACACCTCCCAGGTTGGATATTTAAGACATGTCCAACTGTGAGGAGACGGCTTGGTAGATTCATGAGATACTTGAGACTTTGGCTGGCTCCTGGCTGGTGACAGCATGAATGGAATGAGCGAGCGAGCGGAGGAGGAGAGGGAGGTCTGAGTAGGTCTGCTGCTCGGGCATCCCAGAACAGTGGTAGAAAATGACTGTTTGTCTGGAAGGATGGGAAATAAAAACAATAAAACATGACATCAGCGTGTCTGTAACAGAACATTCCACAGACTGCCTGGAATCTAGTTACTGCAAAGAAATTGGTACAATCCGTTTACACAGGCTGGACAAGAACTGTGTTTTATTACTTATTATGTCCTGAAACTAGCAGCGTGAAAAATAATATAATCATTTAAACATTCATCCTTTTTTAAGTGTTAACTTCAGCCATGTTTTAGACTGTTTTTGTGTTAAACTTCTAAACCTACGCATGTGTGTTTTTTTTTATTTCATTGTAAATCTGCCTTTTATTGCCCAGTTCTAACAAATGCTAAGCTGCAACTGCCAGAGTTCTGATGAGAGTTCATATTTCTCCAATTTGTAAATCAATTAACTGCCTCCTTCCAAAATCACCATCTGAATTTAAAATTTTTACTTCAAAGTCGTAAAGCTCCAAGAGATCAAGCTTTATTTCATATTTAATATCTGATTGTTCCTAACAGAGCACTCCAACCTCAGTTTCTGGAACCGGAGACGGAGCTTTCAATTCTCAGGCTTCTCTCTTGTGGAACCGACTTCCACTTTCCACCCGTGAGGCAGACACCCTGTCTACTTTTAAGACTTTCCTTTTTGAGGAATCCTAGTTAGGGTCAGCGTGGGTTATCCTAACTCATCGCTTTAGTTCTGCTGCTATTCGCTTAGACTGCTGGAGGACATACTGACCATATTCCCTCACTCTGCTCTTTACGCTCTCTGAGGGGAAAATAAATGTAAAAAAAAACTGTTGATTGAGGTAAAAGGCGCCTAATTCTGGCTTTGGTAAAAAATTTATTTAGTTAAAAGGGGCTTTTGCTTTCCGTAGTTGCCTATTGTACCTTGCTTGCCCAGAATAGCGGGTTATGTTAAAGTGAAAGTTCAATCTTCTGTTGTTTTTGTTAGGCAGGGCAGCTTTTTTTTACTACTTGACATTCAAAACTGAAATTTATTGGATTGGAGTTGAATTGCACTGGACTTAATGCAATAAGCTTAGAATCTGGACCTGTTTTGATATGAATTAGACTTCTACATTGGATATAGATTGGATTTGTTGCATTTTGTTGAGAATTGATGCTTGATGGATTTGAAGAGATTAGTGACCTTTTCTTGCAGTTTAAAATGAGCCCACATGACCAAAAAGGAGTTCTCAGCATCATTACCTATAAAAGTCACATTCTGTTTGTGCCAAAAACACTGATATCTCTTTCTGGAACCTGATGTTTCTGAGTATATTCACATGGAAAGAATGTGCATGCATCCAGCAATGTACATTTAAAGGGTGAGTCGCACCATGGGTGAGATTCTTCTCACCCACACTTCTGTGCCTAAAGGAGGCGTTGCCTGGCGGAACGAGAGAGCGGCACAGAGGCAGTGATTGACAGCACCCCTCTCAACCCCCCCCATAAACGAGTTATGGGCTCGACACACGGGGGGCGACATCGCCTCTCCTTCAATCATTTTCAATGAGACATGCGCAACAAAACGATAATCACGGGTCTTCCTCCTGCTAAGCGAAATGCGAAAACGTGCATGTGAAATTTTGCGCTCATGCATGTGTCGTGCACACGCGAGCCAGCGACGCGTTCCCAGAAAGTTGAAAAATTTCAACTTTTCATTGCTGTCGCTCTTACAAGGACCAATCAGCGGAGGTTTCATTGACTGACCAATGAGTGGACAGGATGCTTCTCAGTACATCTCTGGGTAAACATGGAGGAAAAGTTAATACTTGCTGTGTCTGATGTTCCAGAGCTTTACAAGACTTCACTTAACTCTGAACTGCTTTAATAACCCAAAATTCCATCCAATCTGACGGCCAATCAAAACAACGGAAGACTTGCATGTCACCTCCTGTGTGTTGGGTTATAAAAGTAATAGCGATGAGTTTCGCTAATCGCAGTCGTTTGTCGTCTCCCGTGTGTCAAGCCCATCATTAACAAGCGCGCACAAACTCGCACTTGCATACGAGCACACATACAAATCAGACTCACTGCTCAGGAGAACGAGGAAACACAGAATCTGCAGCAGGCTGGAGGATTTCTTGTCCACCGTGATCACTAGAAGAAAGGGGGGAGGAGGACGTTTTTTAAGGAGGTGAGTTATGTTACGGCTCTGAGCCGTAACGTGTCATATCAGCTGGTGAGTTGGAGTCCAGTGCAGTGCAGCCATGTAGTACGGTACAGACGTCACCTCGTGCAGTTTAGCCATCAGCTGTGGCTGATTCTAAATCAGTGTGGAGCAGTTTTAACCTGAAGATGGAGATAGAATTATGGAATGTCTACAGCACTGTTAGACACTCATCTGTACAGGTTATCAGCAAATAAAGTTAATTTAGGTGTTGCTGGCTCTTTACCATTTTTTTGCAATAGTTTGCTATTCAACACAACAGTTTCCCCTGCCTACTCATTAGGTCTGACTTTTATATTGAACCTCTCACAAAGATCTTGGTTATTCATCATCAGTTTGTCAGTCTGGATTTTGTCCCTGTCCTTCTCTATCACTTCTGATAGTGTCTCCAACTTTGACCTTGGGGCTTTCAGCCCATACTCAGCACAGATGTTCCTGCACACTATTCCAGCCACTTGTGTTCCACATTCGCTTTGCCTGTTTGTGTCTTGCTGCTATGGGGTGGACTGCTTCAGGGGGTCTTTTCACAGCCTACTTCTTGGGTCCTGTCTGCTCTGGCAGGCCATGATTGTTTCAGCTCATGTGCTGCCATGATTATTGTCTCTGTATCATCCCTCAGTCCAACCCACTGTAGCCACTAGTAGTGTTTTTTTTTTTTGCATCAGCCATGTCCTTTATTCTGCTGGGGGTATGAGCCATGCCAGAGATTCAATTGTAGGTGTCATCCAGTGTCAATGTGCAATCACAATACAATGTGTGCATCAGCATGTGTTGCACATACACTGTACAAAAGGAAGCAGGGGCATGCATCATCTGTGTAGGTGTAAAAAAGGACTGGTGAGTCTTGCATGGTAATGAGAAAAAGGACACTAATTCTTTCATTTGATGTTCTGTAATTATGGTGTCCAGGGCCCAGCCTGGCACGCTGGTCAGATTTATGTTCTCTTTCACAATGAAAGTGTGCAAGTGTGTGTCTCTCTCTCTGTGTGTGTGTGTGTGTGTGTGTGTGTGTGTGTGTGTGTGTGTGTGTGTGTGTGTGTGTGTGCAGGAGACACAAAGAAAGAAGCGATACAGAGAGCAGAGAAAGAAAAGCTAAAAGGCAATGAGAGGAGGAATGGGTGGGAGGACGAGTGAGTGAGAGATAAATTTTCTGAGAGTTATAAAACAGTCTTCTGTCTTAAATCACAGGTTTTGCTCCAGTGGTAGTAGATTGTGATTACTGTGATATAAGACGCTGGGTGCATACATTTACTGTACAGCTGCTCAATGACAAATTCACCTTGTTGGAATTCAAACATCATCGATTTTTGTGTTAAAAAGAAGTGGAAATATATGGTTCCCTACTGCAGCTGGGATTTGTGTTTTCCTTTTCTGCTTTGACGCTGATATATTTGCCTCTGAAGCAAAAACAGTTCAGTCCAGAACATTTTAAAAATGTGGTGCAAGATACAAAACGTTGTTGGTTACTGGTCCGTCATCCGGTCTGCAGCTCGGTCGGACCGGCCGGCACCATCCAGGATCTTGTCCTCACAGGGAAGAGCTGATCGGTTAGCACTTCAACTATGGCCGTGATTCAGTTTTAACTGGGTTTATTAATAAAAAGCAGAGAAATAGTACAAGCACAATATGTAATACAGCTCTTGATCAGTACACGGCAATGTGTGCGTCACAAATCTTATCCTACATGAAGAAGTTGTGAAAACCACGGTTGTTGCTGTCTAGTCTGATTGTGGAAAGAGCGAGCCTTCCGGCCTACATATAAAATATGGGGTCATGTCTCAGAGAGCAAAGGAATGATCCAACACAATGTAGGCTAAAAAAGTGAGATAGTGATGCTTTTTTGTTTTAAAAGCTGCCATTCATGCAACATGATGTCAAACCCTAAATGTTTCTGTTACGACTGGCAGGTTGAAAATGAAGGATGGCGTCACATAAAAGGCATGCATGGTTTAAAATTCAACAAACAACGCTTTATTACTAACACAAAAGATAAGATACACCCAAAGGAGCGGAGCAACTCTGCAACAACAACTAATGACCTAAACAGGAATTTGCAGAACTGAAACACTCAAACCAAAACTCTTTCTCTAAGTAGCAGAAGATATTTTAACAATCAAAAAAGTTCCATAAACAATCCTTAAAACAAACGTACCTCTGCACGAGGCTTTTAAATAAGCAAATGAAACAATGCTCTCAGCTATAAACTGAAAATAGGCATAAGGCTGGTAATCTAAAGACGACTCAAATAACTAAAATTAGGCTCAAGGCTACTGCTTAAACTAAAGTTAAAACAAACCCTTCTCTGGTTATACTAAAAAAGCTGAGGGGTAGCTTTAACACAGACTTTAGCTCCCCTGTTTTCAATTTACAGCTAGTTCCTCTGAACATTCACGTTGTGTTAAACAGACAAGCCGCTGAGAGCGGAGAAGCAGCAGCACTGATCTGTGCTCTCCTCCTCTTGTGCTCCTGCAGCCTTCCTCTTAAATGCTCTCAGGTGGTGATGAGGGAACTGAGAGCAGGCAGGCAGGAGGGAGGAGGAGGAGGAGCGGAAGCCCAGAGTCAGCGTCCCTCTGTCCTGGGTGCTGGCTCCAGGGAGCAGGAGATAGCGCTGTCCGTGGTCCTGAACTCCTGGAGCAGAGCGGCAGCAGCCGTAACAGTTTCATTAAATGTTTTAAACCGACATTTTTACATTAACTCTTACTAAAAAGGCAGTGCAACAGAAAAGCCAAAGCATGGTGCTAAGGTCAAAGGTGGTTCAAACTGAGATCTCTTACTACAGTCTATAGAAAACTGTCAGTTGAATGGAGGAAAAATGATGAGATAAGATGTTGAGTTGGTTGTGCAAAACATCAGCTTTCAATTTTAAAAAGCAAACATAACGTAGACAATATTATTATTATTATTATTATTATTATTATTATTATTATTATTATTATTATTATTATAATTATTATTATTGCACACTTTTCTGTAAATCCTATAAACTTTGTCTCACTACTCATATATCACTGTGTGTGTCTCCTATATGATATTTAACTGAATTTTTAATCAACACAACCAAAGATTTATACAGGAAGATCATAAAGATCAACAAGGCAGCCCAAACATTCGCATCCCACTGTGCATGAACACTAAATGAGAATAAGGTTAACTTAACATCAGACTGGGATAATGTGGACGAACTTCCAAATCCAAATGAAGTGGATGAGGAAATCTAACATTGAGTTTTTGAAATGGGCTTCTTAAAAATTCATTTTTAACCCTTTAAAATAAAAAAGCAACTATTTGTAAATGTACTCCCTAGGATTGTCTGAATATCTAAACCGATCCCACCAAAAGCTTAGTGGTGGATTTCCAAGTGTTTGGTCTGGGTGTGACTCTCAAATCAATCAACAAAATAGCACGTGTAATATTTATGTTTCATTTATACATTTTTTATTCAACAATACTATTGTTATACTATTGCCAATATATGTGCAAATTAAAAGGTGTTTTCAATTTCCATTTCATAGTTTTTAAATAGATTTCTGCTCAACAATGAATTACTAATGGTACCAATTCTTTCATAATTAAATTTGGTTTCATGACACCAATTAAGCTAATTAAATTGATGTGAGTGTAGTGATAAAAAACAAAAAATAAAAGCTAAACCAAGAGCCGTAAAGGCTGTCCTCTGGTGTCCTTAATGACTGGCCGAGCTGCAGACTGTCTGTGGGAATGGGAAGCTATCACCCTGTTGACCCTGGAGACTTTTAACCCTTTTTAAGATGATTTATTGCAAATGCTCACTCCTTTTAATTATCCCTGCAGCTAGGTGTCCAACAGTTTTGTAAGGCCATTACAGAAAATCAATACTCAGCTTTTAGGTGATGAATTAATAAATGAAGTGTGAAGTTTACCTTGAGTGAGGGTCTATTGATGTGGAGGAGAGAGACAGAGGCTAAAAGAAGAAATAGAGATGTGCTTGATGTGGCTGCTAATGACTCAATGGCAGTTGGCTTGGAGCATTTTAGCACTATGTTAATCACACTTAATTTCTCTTTTAATTTAAATAATTTGAAGGGAGAGTTTGGAAACAAACCCTTCTTCACAGTAGATGAGTGAGTAATTTTCCCCGTGTGTCTTTAGCGGCCCATCGCTAAGGCTGGCTAGACGGATCATTAACTGTAGACCAAACTAACAGAGATTGAAGCATCCTGTGTTTTTTATTTCTATTTTCCTACTGTGTCTTGCACTTTATTAAAACACTGATCTAGATTTTTAGCATTACTTTGGCGGTATTTAAACCAATACTGTTTCTTTTAATTTTCTTCGGCTATTTTTAGACTTTTGAAATCCTTTCACGTGAATGAAGTCTGTGATCAATTATTCATTTACTTACATTGTGGAAACAGATTAGCTCTGATTAGACTGATGAGCCGTCAATTATCTTTTTAGAACAATATTAGAAAAAAAATGTTCATGTGATTGGTATTGGTTCTGTTGGAGGTTTCTTCCTGTTAGAGGGGGTTTTCCTCTCCACTGTCGCTACATGCTTGCTTAGTATGGGGATTGCTGTAAAGTCTCTGACACAACAAGTCAATGACTCGATGCAATCTGCTGGTTTTTCTTACATAGGAAACTTTAACTAAGTGGCATAGTGAACTGAACTCAGTGCACAGATCAGAATCAGAAGGTTTTATTGCCATATGTGTGAGAAATCACAACATGAGGAAATTGCTGCGGTACTTGGTGCAAAAAGAAAGATAAAATATAAGAGATGAGCAAATATAGGAAGTAATAATATACTCATGATAAAATAGTTATTATAAAGGGTGGCAATAATTAGAGAAGCAGCTACTATATACACAGTGCAGGTACTAATCAGCGTGGATCAGCTTCAGGTACAAACACAACACCGGGTCATGTGACGGGTAGGCAGGTTCAAATGGAGTGTTTCCTTTGTAAAGTGCCTTGAGACGACTCTTGCTGTCAGCTTGTTGGGGCGACGGTGGCAGAGGAGTTAAAGTGGCTGTCCGGAGTTTTCCCCTTTCAGGAACTATTTATGATTTTTCAGAAATCCGTAAAAGTGATTGTTTTATCATGTAGTGTGATATAATGTAAGCAATACGTCTTTTTTTTTTTTGCTAAGCCCGCCCCCTGCCCTATAGAGCTTCGTGCAATATGAACTGAGCGCCGGTCAGGACTAACCAATAGTGTTAGACTACTGCTTATGTACTCCAGAGTTAAGGAAGTACCTCAGCTGATGTAGAGTTGATGAACTTTTCACGGACAAGTAAGTCTATAAAATATAAATATATGAAAACACAACATGACATGAGAATAATAATTGTAAAACAACGTGTTTTAGCTGTTTGTCGGCTACAGAAGCACATTCATAAACAAAAACGTGCAGTCGCCATCTTAAATTACCGAATCGAACGACTCTTGGTGTGATATGCTTGTCAGCCACTAGATGGTGCCATCAGATAAAAGAAATACTCCAGACAGTCGCTTTAAATCTCCGCCCCATAATTGGGAAGTTGTAGGTTTGAGCCCCATTCAGTCTGTCACTGTTATTGTGTCCTTGGGCAAGACACTTCAACCTCATTGCCTGCTGGTGGTGGTTGGAGGGACCGGTGGAGCCAGTGTACGGCAGCCTCGCCTCTGTCAGCGCGCCCCGGGCAGCTGTGGCTGCATTGCAGCTCACCACCAGGGTGTGAATGTGTGAACGACCGATTGGCGATATATCAAATACAGAGCATTTATCATTTAGCGCAATATAAATGAACTGAATTGAATTGTTATTATTAACCTTCAACTCATCAAAGATAGAGATCAAGTGAATTTCCCCACTGTGGGATCAGTGAAGTCTATTCTATTCTAGTTTATTTGAACTATTCCTTTATTTGATGACAAATCAGTATCGAAGTTCAAGAAAAGTGAAATCTGAGCTGGCCAGTAGTCTTGTTAGTATCCAAGCAAGAATGCAAGTACATGAAGACAAACAAGATTTGTCTCTAAAAGAATGTAATCTATAGAAAATGAGCAACCAAACAGCATAGCTTTGGCTTTTGGCAATTTGTACAGACAAAGAAACATTTATTTTCAATGATTTATGCAAAATGTGTCTTTTTATCCCAAGTGTACATCAAACAGCCTTGTATTAGAAATAACTTCTTCTTTTTTCAGCGTAATACCTTGCAACTAATAGTCTCCATTATTCATGGCCCTGCAGCAGAGGTCACTGCCATGGGGTTTACTTTTTTACCTCTCTAAATTGGAAGTCAAGAGAAAATGAATTGAGACACCCACACATGGAATGAGCTATAGGTGTGACTTTGACTCGTCCTCAAACTGCAAAGTGAAAAAGTAGTTTTCTATGAGTAGCATGAGGTGGCGTAGGCTGGAGGTCAGTAACTGGCCGCTCACGTCTGAAACCTCTTATAAACATTTAGATGTCATTTTCAGTTATATATTAAATTGAGTTTGATTTTATAATAAATAATAGTCACTGTATCTCTGTTGTCTTGTTATTAAAAGGTTAGGATCCGCTCCCAGTTGAACAGATTACAGTATGACTGTGCACCCTAGTGTCTGATTAACTATAATAAGTGTGAAAGACCTGCATGTTTGGGCAGATGTAATGGAATATGTTTGTGCAGGATTTGAAACATTAATAAAATTTACTGTAAAACTACAATTAGATAAAACTATTATTAAATTTCTTTGCTGATCTGATAAAATGATTTTAAATTAGATAACTGCATTATTATGTATTGTACTTACAATACTTCAACTTTTGTCTTTTCATATTTTGACATGGTCTAAGGTTTCGGCAGATTGACATGATGAACGACTCCATTGTTCTGCAACACTGAGAGGAATGCCAAAAAAAAACAAAATCAGGGACATCTGTGTGACTGCAGCTGAAAGGATGAGAAGACGCACAGGTCAACTTATTGGAGGAAGAAGGGAGTTTGTTGCTATCAAAAGCCATTTTTACACAAAAGCAAAGGTGCATTTATGCTAGCTATAATAATATAACTGTTTTATTATTGCCTCTTGTATTTCCATTTTGTCTACAGCAATAATTTGCACTGATGAAAATATTTTTGATATTAAAAATTTGTGTTTATCACTGCAGAGATACTATGTATGGTGACTGATTTTTATATATATATATATATATGTTGTACAAATTTACAAGTGTAAATACAAAGAATATTTTCCTCATTCCAGCGTCATGTATTGATTTTTTCAGAAAAGTTTTCAATAGGGACACACAGGACAACAGGTCCATAGGAAGCAAAATATGTTAACAAATATGTAATTGAGCATAAATAGTCTTCACTTTAGAAAGGTTCCCAAAATAGGCGTAATTAGCTACTAGTAATCAACTTAATAATGCATTGCAGAATTAGTAAATCATTTATTAGTTTCTATCTAATCATTATCACACTTCTAAATGATTGTGTAACAGTGCATGTAGAATGCATTTATAGATACTTTGTTCATGGTTTATTAAGTATGAATTAGCAGTAAGTAAACTGCTTTTACATGAGACTAATCATTAGAAGTAAAACATTAAGTAATATATTACTCATTTGCCTAAAAATACTTTGTTCATGGTTTATTAAGTATGAATAAAAAATGAGTTAACAGCTTATACATGGGACTAATCATTAGAAGTAAAGCATTAGTTAATGTATTAATTAATTGCTTATTAAGTATGAGTCATTGTTAATTAACTATTTCTTATTAGGTAATTACATATTTATTCATGAGTTATTAAGGCTAAATAACATGTAGTTATTATAAAGTGTTACCGAAATTTCATTCCGATTGAGCGAGGTGGTTTTGTCCGATCATCATTCCGATAGACATCCATGTACACACCCATTTGGATTGTTGGAGTAAAATAATGCCCACTGTGCATGTGTGCAACTTCAGCGTGACGTCTTTCCACCGCTGCAGACGCTCAAGGCTACTTCACACTGAAAGCATCAGCGGTGCGGAATGGCAGCGGAACATCACTGCTTCAAATATAATCCATTATAGTCTATGGGGTGTCACATACCAGCCGCGACGCGGCAATTTCCACGCCACGCCACTAAAGATAGGATTGGGTTCTATTTTTGCCGCGTGCTGCTTCTGGGATGCGTCAATTTCCGCAGTTAACATAGGGCTAGACAGGAAATCACACTCGGTTTCAATGTAATATGCCTGGTAATTTTCAAAATAAAAGTCTGTTACAGCGATGCGATTTCTTATTACGTCTATACGTGTGACCTCACGGCTTATTTACTACCGCATCGTTCGAGAAGTGCAGCGGTGTGTTTTTCATGGCTTTAATCCTGGCAGTGGTGAGTAAAAACATTATATATGACATCAAACAGCGATATCAAACGTGATTTCCTTCTTTTTGGTTTAATGGCGGACGTCATAAACAAACCGTGACCTTTGAAGTCTCGAGGGATCTTGTGATCTCGCGAGTCGAGTGAGGAGCGCGGCGATGAATTCGCTTCGCTGCTGACCCTCCCGGTGTGCACTGGAGTGCCGCGATTGTCGCGAGTAAACCGTTCCGCTGCCGTTCCGCGCCGCTGATGCTTCCAGTGTGCAGCAGGCGTC
Source organism: Aphyosemion australe (assembly GCA_006937985.1). Lineage (NCBI taxonomy): Eukaryota > Metazoa > Chordata > Actinopteri > Cyprinodontiformes > Nothobranchiidae > Aphyosemion > Aphyosemion australe. Next base: position 865,618 of record SSNS01000010.1, read on the forward strand.
AGGACAAGTCGAAAACATGGTGGGAGGTAAACAGAAGTGGTGTGTTGCAGACACTATTTTTTTACTGGAAACACTACGGGAGCTCAATATTATTGAACATCTCGATGGCCGAAAGGCTAGAAATGCTGAGTTATACACTCAAGTGCATCTAAAGATACAGGAAGTGGGAATTCACTGAAGTATCGACCAAATCAAAAACCACTGGAAAAGTCTGAAAGCGGCGTTTTACAAGGCAAAAACTCAAATTGGCAAAAGACGTGCGGACAAGATGGCGTTTGTTTACAATTTTTTTCCTGTGAAAGACAACTCTGCGCATGCTCAACCTATTTAATCTGACTGAATGCTTGGTGAGTGTATACTCACGGCATGATCGGATCATTTCAGTTAGTGTCCACGTAAACAGAGATTTGGGATTTCCGATCAACCAAGATTTGAATCAGATAGGGGAAATTTGTCACGTGTAAACGTAGCTACTGACAGTTTGAAAGGTGGTTAGTTTACCTCCTCGCATAATTAGAGTAATACCTTTTAATGTTTTGACGGTTTGATGTAATTTTATGGGCGACGGTGGCATAGGAGTTAAGTGGACGCCCCGCAATCGGAAGGTCGCGGGTTCGCGTCCCACTCGGTCTGTCACCGTCGTTGTGTCCTTGGGCAAGACACTTAACCCGAATTGCCTCTGTTGGTGGTGGTCAGAGGGGCCGATGGCGCAACAATGCAGCCTCGCTTCTGTCAGACCACCCCAGGGCGGCTGTGGCTACTCAGTAGCTTACCATCATCAGCAGTGTGTGAATGTGAGAGTGCATGCAGCGTCTTTGAGTGTCCTAACAAAGCGCTATATAAATTTGATGAATTATTATTATTATTATTAATTTTCTGTCATGTTTACAAATATTACTGCACATACAAATTTGTTTACTTTATTAATACTGAGAGGCACAATTTCAAACTGTCGGTGTGCATTTTAGTATTTTCCAATAATTAAAATTAAAACAATTAAAAATATAGAGTTGTATTGATCCAAAGTGTGAAATGGGAATTTTTCACAGTGGTTTAGTTTCCTTTACAGAAGTAAAAATTATTGAATCAGAAGAAAAATACACATATTTTAGTCGACTAAATTAAAACAAATTGAATGACTAAATCATGACTAGAATTAAAAAGAAATTTAGTCAAAAGACTTAAACTAAATTAAAATTTCTTGTCAAATTGAACACTGATTTGAATATCTGACCCAGTTCTTTTATATGAAGTAGGTCATCTTCAGAATTTAAATTTCCCCTAGGTCCCTCCCCTGGCCTCTACAGCAAAACAAATATTTTTACGGAAGCCTGGAGCGTTGACTAACAGATATGTGTATTGTGACGCTGTCAATCAATGAGAATGCAACCCAGTTCCCAGCATGCACTACGGGGTGGCATGCCTTTGTCAGTTTAACACAGGAGAAAGAAGCTGGAGGTTTGCAATGGAGCAATCAAATCAAAACGAGTACTAATGTTTCTGATTCTTTGACTGCCTTCTACTTCTCAAAGAAAAATTAAATTGACTCCAATTTTGCTTCTCGTGCACGGCATGAGGTGTGGCTGTCAGCTTCAAAACGGGCAGGGGGAGCAGGGACGAGAACTTTCAAATTTCAAAATCTCCTCCTCCCCTCCCTGTTGGACCCCAGCATTAAGGGACTGGAGCAATCCACACTAAGGTTGCAAAAATAAAAACATCTTGGTAGTACAATTATAGTCTGAGAAATAATCACCAGCGCCAGTCATTAGCGCTATTATTTTACACAAATTGATTCATGTTAACCTGCTTATCCCCACCACCTGGAAAACGACAGCAACGTACCCATCTGCTCTGGGTTGGTCCAAATTCATGGCCTGAATTGTTGTCCCAGTCCACCCCTGCCCTTAGCAACAACAATTGCAATCCAGTGTTTGAGATAACTTTTAATAAGCCTTTCCCATCTCTGTGGAGGAACATTATCCCATGTTTTTCATGGAATAGTTAAAATGCATCTACGTGGGTGGGTTCTCCAGCAAGGACAGCCTGTTTAAGGCCGTGTCCAAGCATCTCAGTAGATGCAAGTCTGGTCTTTACTTATAGGTCACTTAGTATTTTTTACTTTTTTGTTTTGCAATTGAGAAATTGACTTGATGTTGCTCCTTGAAACATTCAGGTGAGCTTTAGTAGACAAACTTATGGCCAGATATTCTCCTTTAGGATTTTTTTTTTTTTGCTATAAAGCAAAATTCATGCTTCCATCATTTGCAGCTAGTGGTCCAGGTATTTTTTTATTTTGGCCCAATGTGTAAATAAACACAAAAGCCCCAATGTTCTCATTCACTACATGTTGATTACTAAACGCAGGAGCACATATTGAGGCAAATCCCTTTGTAACATGTTTAGAATTATTTTTTTTTTTTTTTGCTTTTATTTTTCTTAAAATAAAAAGTTGCACAGTTGGTTGGAAACACGTTTCAGTAAAAGTTTTCAAGAGGTGTTCAAGTTAAAAGGTCATTGTTACAATTGCATCTGTCCTGGGCTTTATTTAGTAAAGGAAGAAAAGATTAAAAGCACATTTAGATGTGAAAAGCATTTCTCATTTAAAGTTATCTAATGTCAATTAGAATCTCATTCCCATTCCCTCCCCTCAACGTTATGAACACTTCCATGTGTCATTATTTTTCTAATTACAGGGGAATGGTGAGGTCTGATAGAATTTTATGTCTTTCACTAGTTTCATTGTCTGTCAGGAAAGATGGATCCCCACTTGGTGTGGGCAATATATCAGCTCTATATTGTGGTAAGCATGAGGTAATGTAGCACTAGCTCTTTCCGGGATTCTTAGATACTGCTGTGTGATTTATATTGCATTCAGAAACTGTGTTGTAGGATTTTATCTGCATTTCCAATGAAAATCATTATTTTCATTCTTTGTAAATTGTTTTATGAAACAGCCTTTTCATTAAAAATGACTTTATGTCCTATAATAATTAGAATAAAGTCATTTTTAGAGAATTATTTACCTGCAAAGATTGGTTTAACAAAAAAAATCCTTCTATTTTTTTTTTTTTTGCAACAAGGCTAGAATAAAAGGTTCCAACACAAAAAAATGACAAAAACTAATTTAAATGTTAATGTATATGATACTGTATGTTTCACAGAATGGCTGTGAGTGATCTTCATTTATATGTACTAGTGATGGAACTATAAAAAGTCACAGTTAAAGGCACATTTTGCTCTTCGTGTTACCTATCATTAGTGCATTAAAGGATCAGTATGTATGCTGGTGAAGGTTCTCAGTCACCCAGGTCATGGTAATCCAAAGGGGTTCAAATATAGACAAGTGGACTTCTTTTGGTTTCTTGAAGATGTTTCACTCTTATCTCTGTGAGCATTCCTTTTCTGTGGCCATCTCCTCTTCCACTTCCCTTGTCTTCGGTGTCCCACAAGGCTCTGTGCTGGGGCCTCTACTGTTCCTCCTTTATCTGCTCCCTCTCCAGCACATGTTGAGCTCCTTTAAAGGAATCTCCTACCATCTTTACACAGATGACATCCAACTGTACATCTCCTTTAAGCCCCATGAGATGTCTAAGCTGCAGCTGTTGCACACCTGCTTAGACTCTAATAAAACCTGGGTGGCTGGGAACTTTCTACAGATGAATGAAAACTGAGATCCTCATCTGTGCCCCAGACCCGCTGGTTCCCAAAGTCAGAGACTCTCTTGGCTCTCAGCTTGTTTCTCACACCAAACCCTCTGTCAGGAATCTTGGTGTGACCTTTGACCCAGCTCTCACTCTGGATTCTCATGTCAGTTCTCTTGTTCGCTCTTCCTTCTTCCATCTCAGGAACATTGCTAAGCTGAGTCCCATTCTGTCCTGCTCTGAACTTGAGATTGTTCTCCACACCTTCATCTCCTCACGCTTAGACTACTGCAACTGACTTTTCACTTGTCTGAGAAAAACCTCCCTGAACCGTTTACAGGTGGTCCAGAATGTCTGTGCTCGGCTTCTGACCAAATCGTCAAAGCGCACCCACGTCACCCCGCTCCTCTTCCAGCTTCAATGGCTGCCGGTCAACTACCTTCTCTTCATGCTGCTGTTTCTACCAATTCTGCCTTTCTCGTGATCCCATGATTACCTTTTCTTATTCATTTTTGTCTTCATTCACATTTTTCAATCTAAATGTTTTCTTTTTTCCCCATTTTTTTTTACAATTTATTTTTTTCTTTTTTTTGTTCGCTATATAAAAATTGTTTCTTCTTCTTCTTCTTCTTCTTCTTCTCATCTGAGGAGCGTTGTCAATTCTGACTGGAATGTGAGAGGCAAGGTTATTGACAGTTTTATAAACTTGACTATCCCATATTAAAGTCAGCCATAAAACTCAAAAAACGGTAGTGAGAGAGTAACCTTTTGTTTATAAAAAAAAGGCTAGTTTAAAATGCATATGCACTGTTTTAGGCAAACGTTTCTATTTGCTTTACCTTGCTTTTCAACAGATGAAGGGATGAGGAGAGTTTACAGATGAGCGTTGAATGTATGAAGCCAGATCAGGCTGACCAGGTGAGATGAATCCTTGGGTTATTCCCTGGTTTAATATCAGCTCTGACTCTAATATATATTTATGAATGTCTGCTGTGTGCACCGACATCCCAGTGACCACAGCAGCAGGTGTTGGCTGGATGTATACAGCCTGGGTCTCAGGCAAACATTTACACAGTGGAACACGAGGTAGAAGACCGCAGTATTACCTCAGGACACACACACACACACACACACACACACACACACACATACTCGTGTTTCTAAAGAAAACATTTCCTGAAGGCTGACCCGCTTTATTCTTGATGCTGTCAAGGTCAAAACCAACTCCACGCCTTGTTGGAATCCACAGGTGTTCTGAACGCTTGTCCACCTATTTGTTTCTGTTCTACGGGAGCGTGATGTGTTTTTGTTTGCTGGGATGAAAACAAACCTCTGTATGATTCACTTTTGTTCACAAAATAGATTGAACCTTAACAAGCATGAAGGTAAAGAGAATGGCTGCGATATATTCCATATTTCTATTTCTTCAAATCAGAAAGACAATCCCGCAGCCGGTGGTGAGCCGACAAGGCGTATGGTCAAATATCTACCAGTGTTTTCACATGACTGCAACTGTGTTTTCTTGTTCCTGCTGAAAATAAAGAATGCTCATATAAAAAGCAGCATAAACTTTAGAAAATAGGGCTTTTTGTTTTATTCTATTTCTTTACAATAACAATATAAACAAAAATTGGACTTGTGTTTTGTGTTTCTTTGTTTCACAGTAGCACTGTTCTGTAGCTAAAGCTATTATACTGGAAAACCAGCACCAGTGCTGCCAAGAGGCAATCACCATTACACAGAGGAAACCCTAACCCTAACTGTCCAAAGGCCAAAATGGCTGAAACAACTAGATGAAACATATGCATGAAGTCCAGAAGCTTTCCTCCTACAAAACGATGTGGGTTGGACACTTTATAAATATTATAAATACAGAGAATGTGATTAACTAACACAGGTGTGCAGATTCCAGGTGGTCGGTTACTTCCTTGGGTCATATTTTTCTCAGTGGGAAAAAAGTTTTCTTTCATATTTATTGCATTATTGGGCTATTTTTATATTAACACACTACAGTGTTCTGGATGATTAGGTAAAAAAAAACATCACTTATCACTATCACAGAAAGTATCAGAAACATGTTTAAAGGTCATCTTCACTGAAAAACCATTTTATTTATTTTTATTATTTCTGATTCTAATCAGTCACTCTGAGTTTTTCATGCAGGCTGAACATGAAAACAGTCTCCTCCACCTATCTCCTGCATTAGCTTCTGATAGAAAACAGACGGTGAAACTCTAGGATTAGAAAATCCTGACAGATCTACGTCACACTGTCACTTAACATTCATGGACTCACCCATCTTGACTCACGACGGGGAAGGCTGTTGTTGGTTTAGCGTCCAGGAAACAGCAGAGAACGTCTCGACTAGTAGAAGCTAACCATTAGCATTAGCAACTCCACCACACAGCAGAACTCCTCCAGGCTTGAGTTATTTGTGGAGATAAAACATCAACGTTGCAGAGCAAACAGAGTTAAGCCTAATTTATACTTCTCCATCAGCTCCGCAAGGCAGAGACACGCATGCATTGATGGAACCGTTTGGCCTTCAGACTTCTCCGTCACCTGGAGAGTGCTGCAAAGCAATTCCCCGCCAGTACAACAGAGGACGTAGTGCTTTTCTGGGGTATCCTGTCATGTATCCGGTCCAATATAGTGCATTTACAGCTTATATTGTTCTTTTTTGCATTTAAGAGACTTTTAAACAACGAACAAACTTGTCCCTCATTCTCCTCCACCTCTTCATGCGCTCGCCATCTCTAAATTCATGTTTCCCATCATTTCTGTCCATGAATAAAACTCTTGCTGTGACTTCTCCAATCACGGGTGAATAAACGTTCATATTTTTGGAGTTTTTCCGTGAGGTACAGCGATGGCGGTGCTGGTGTGTACTTATAGGAAGCGGCGTCCTGGCCAATCACAAGCTAGCGCTCTCTGTGTCGTTGGACGGATGTTTAGAAAAAGAGCTCGACTCCGTCCATCCTTGCATGCCTGCTGCAGAGCTCTTGCAATGACGAATCATGGCGCTGCGTGCGTCTGTACTGACTATAGAACTATAAATTAGGCTTCAGTGGTAGAGACACGTTGCTATTTATTAAAAATACGATTAAAGTTGACCTTTAAACGCCAAAGAGCTGCTTGTTTTTGTAATGAAAGTGGAGCTGGGAATTATTCATACTCTGAGCCTCATCCACTGTAATTAAATCTGATTACATACAGTATTTCCCCACATTTGGGTTTACTGCAGGAAACAGGCCCACACAAACACAATCAGAGTGATGTTTACCATCAGCAATAAGCTGGTTACCACGCTGTGTTTGAGAGACGATTTTAAATCAATGACTTTATTACAAATTAAAATTAAACATATGGTTCAAAGTTACAGTGTTATGCATTTTCTCAAGATGCACCGCAATGAAACTCACAAAGTTCTGAAATAGGACCACACCACACGGTTGTAATCCTACATTCAATTTTGTCTACTGAAGTAAATTTGCAAGTGCAATCCAACCAAAACAAGTCAGTGCACCCTGCTGTTCACTGAAGTGGCACAATACGATGTGGATAGATGAAATGATGGAAGGGTAGGGATAGAGTGTGTGCATGGAGAGGGAAAGGAGCAGGGAGCTGATATCCTGGAGGTATTCACCCTTCATTTAACAGGCAAACTCTCACCACCTTACACAAAAGTATGAACACACTACTGTATATCATTTGACTTGCATGAAAGCGTTTCTACATGCACAAAAACCAGGAACTGTATTTCTCTCATTCTGACCACTCAACAAATGTCTTGCTACAGTGCTTGTTGAAATTGTGTTATATTTCCCTTGTGCATTATGTCCATTTCACATTTTTGGGGAATTCCACTAGCTATGAAAGTTAAAAAGAAAGAGACTTGCTTGTGGTAAAGTTAGGTCTGGTGTGCATTGCACAGGGAAATAGAAGGACCACTGTGTCTAGTTGGGTTAGGTAAATTCATCAGGTGACACATTATCACCACCATATGCAAATGCAGCTTAGGCATCCTGCAACATGCATATTGAATTTTTATCTTATAGTTTTCTTTAACTATAAATTAATGTTAATCATGTAAACAATGTTCATTATTGTTTGGCATATAGGGGCAAACAAAGATCAGAAAACCCTATTGGTGGTTCATCCAAACACCATTTTACAAACCTTTAACTTACCATTTTCATATTTGGTGTGTGTCACACATTAATTATAAAGATGTCAACATTTTCTGTGTTGCCTTTGTACTTTTTGTTTGTTGTAATCTATGTTTTTATTTTAAAGGTGCACTTTGCAGTTTTGGCAAGTTTTAGCACCCCCTAGTGTTTGTTAGCGAAAGCAAAAGTGAAACTAATCTCCTCGCTGTGCGTTCATCTTTTTAACACCTTAATCTAACTGCTGAAACGTCTCCTCAGCCTTCATTAGTGTCTACAGTAGCGGTTCATCACTAAATCAAACAAATCAGCTGTGTTCATGATCTAAAATAAATGCAGGAAACATGCTGGAAGCAGACTGCAGAGCCAGGTATGTCGGATGCCCGCCAAGCTGAATTTGCAAATGTGGCATTCTGGTCATAGAGGGCGGTGGGGGTCTGAGTGACATTTCATTAACCCTGTAAAGGGTCATTTTAGCACATACTGGCTCAAGAACAAGATTTAAAAATATGAAAAAGTTGCATAGCATGGCTTTACAGCTCATACATTCTGCTTTTCCAGAGCTGGAATGTTTGTAACCTAACCGTATACACTCAGAAATTAAAGTGCAGAATTGTACCTTCAGGGGTACAATGTCTTGTCACTGGGGTGGTACCCTCAAAGGTACCATTTTGTACCTTCAATTGTGGGTACAAAATTGTACCCTCGTAGTTTTTACCTTTTTACACACCAGGACCCTTACAAGAGTCCATAAATGGCCTTCCAAAGGTACAACAAAAATGTTTATACTATATAGGGCATGCTGGGAAATCTGTTCCATCCAACCATGATTGTCCAACGGATAGTTATAGAACTAAAACATAATCTGATTTCATGCAACCGATGTACATGATTCAATTATGTCAATCCAAGATCATTTCTTTCAGTGTGGATGGTTTTTAGACCACTGTAACCAGAAATTGTACCTTTTGAAAGAATCGGTACAAATGTGTACCTTTTACTACTAAGGAACATATATGTACCTTTCAGACAACGAAAAAGGTACAAATAGATACCCTGAGGTCCAATATTAGTCCTTAGACTGGGTTGATGTCATTTTTGTCCCTTGGGGCACAACAATGTCCCCTTTCCGTACCCCTATTTTTGACTTGTACGGCCGCTTCACTTTTCCCATTGAGCTTTATAACAACTTGAAAAAGTTTTGAAAATGAAAAAGAGCACTTTGCTCAGATCAATTCCTGCTATCAGGTCCCTATGAAGATTAGTGTAAATGTGAAAATGGTCTGATCTTATTCTGGTAGTTAAGGTCTACCTTAAAGGTGCAATAAGTAACATTTTTACAGTGAAATAATCCCAAACCAGTCTAATGTCTCATGTTGGGTTACATTGAAACAGATTTCATTCTCAACCGGCTGAGGGGTTGTCAGTTTATCTCCTTCTAAAAAAGCGGGATGTAGTCTTTGTTTACAATCTGTCCCTCCACGGTGTTGCCAAGTCTGTGCCGGCTTTTGTAATTTGACACCTGGCAACAACAAGCACCAGTGTTGTGGAATGAATGGAAGCCAGTAAATGGAGCGGTCTAGAAGTAAACTGAAGAGTCATCTTTGTTTTACTCTAATATCGGGTATAGAAGGCTAGAGGCTAACGTTGAGCTAACGTTGCTAACGGTGAAGCTACTTTTCTCAATTACAGACTCTTCTGCCGCTGATCCGTCACTGGCAACCGGCATGAAACTCAAAAATGAGAGGGGTCACTGAAGGCGGACTTGTTTATCTTGACATATGGACTGCAGTACCCAAATTTGACCAGGATGTCATTCTTACTTCATGTTCCATTAAGTAAATGTTGAATTAAAAGTATGATATACGGGAAAAAAAATAATAATAAAGAAAGGAAACCTGCATTGCAATTGGATGTGATGGGGTACTGTAACAACAGCTTTGACAGAAACAAAGTTCTCTGGTAATTCTATAAATAACATTTTTAAAGGTAACAGGAGTCAGTGGGAGTCACTTTTCATCTGACTCACAGCAGGGGGCAGGAACTGTCACCGTCATGTGGTTATTGCTGGATAGCAAACAATCATTCACCTGAAGGGACCAATAAAACTGTAAATACATGGGGTCTATAGTCCGTGGGGATTCGTATCAGAGAAAAATCCCATGTGTAACATTAATTTGTTCATGGACTTTAGGTACATATATAACTGACAGAGCAGTATCTGAGTTTGGTTCTGTCAGTGTTTGTGAGGGTCTGTTCTCATTAGGACGACTTCCTGAAATGATTCATGCCAAGATGAACACAAGATTTTATGGCTATACTGTAGGAAAGCGTCCCCATGCTATAATGATTCACTTATGCAGAGATAGCGTGCTCTGAGAATGGGAAAAGTGTTGTTTGCCATGCATGACTGGACAGTGGTAGCATGGTAACTATTCCTAATTCAGATTCAAATGAGCCTGAAGGAACTTTTCAAGAGCCTTGTCTAAGTTTAGCACCACGCTTTTCAGCTCCTTCCCTACATTTGTTAAAGCAACTCTTCATTTTGGGGTTTTACTTCCCTAATTGCTGATATGCAGATGTACAGTGCTGTTTAAAAGTATGTGAACCCTCCAGCCATGGTCACTGAATCTGTAAAAAATATTATTGCACACACATCCAAATCCCAATTTGTAAATAGACACACACACACACACACACACACACACACACACACACACACACACACACACACACACACACACACACAAAGAGATATATTTTCATTATTTAATTGAACAAAGACTGTTTTTTCACAAAAACTGAAAATTTAACATGTGCATTAGTAGCTTGTGGCTCCTCCTTTTGCAGCCATTACTTGAACTAAACGTCTTCTGTAACCACTAACCAGTCTCTCACATCTGCTTATGGGGATTTTTGCCCACTCCTCCTTGCAGAACTCAGCCAGTTGAGAGAGGTCAATTGGGTTAAGGTCCGGACTTTGACTGGGCCAATTCAGAGTGCAAATGAAGCCATTCCTATGTAGTTTAGCTGGAATGCTTTGGGTCATTGTCTTGATGCATAATCCATTTTCGGCCCAGATTCAACTCCCTGACTGATGACAGAAGATTGTGGTCAAGAATTTGTTGATATGCTGAAGAATTCATGGTTCCTTGGATAATATGGAGTCGTCCAGGTCCAGAAGCAGAAAAGCAGCCCCAGACCTTCACATTTCCACCACCATATGTCACTGTTGGGAGGAGGTTCTTTTCTTCATATGCCGTGTTGGCTTTTCTCCAAACATGGCGGTTTTGATTGTGACCAAATAATTCTATTTTGGACTCATCTGTCCAGAGAATGGACTTCCGGAAGGCCTCTGGTGCTCTCTGGCAAAATTGAAACAGGCAGCTTTGTTCTTTTCTAAGAGCAGAGGCTTTCTTCTAGCAACTCTCCCATGAATGTCATGGCTATTCAATTTTCGTCTGATTGCAGACGCAATCATTTTTGTCCCAGATGCTGCCAGAGAGGTTTGCAACTCTCTAGAGGTAATGTGTGGGTTGGCCTTTACCTGATTTATTATTTTTCTGTTGCTTCTGGGTGATATTTTTGATGGGCGTCCACTTCTAGGCAAAGTTGCTGTCATGTTGAAGGCCCTCCATTTGTAAATTCTCTGTCTTACAGTGGATGGATGGAGCTGGAATCTTGTGGACATGGTCTTATAGCCCTCCCCAGACTGATGGGCTGTCAGTACCCTCTTCTTCATGTCCTTGTCCTTGGACATCTCCTTTGCTCTTGGCATTGTTGATTTTTATGGGACCACAGCGGTTTGGTTAGTTTCCTCTCTCCTCTCTCAACTGGCTGAGTTCTGCAAGGAGGAGTGGGCAAAAATCCCCATAAGCAGATGTGAGAGACTGGTTAGTGGTTACAGAAGACGTTTAGTTGAAGTAATGGCTGCAAAAGGAGGAGCCACAAGCTACTAATGCAAGGGTTCACATACTTTTGCACATGTTAAATTTTCAGTTTTTGTGAAAAAAAAAACAGTCTTTGTTCAATTAAATAATGGAACTATATCTCTTTGTGTGTGTATTATTTGGAAGGTGTGCTCTACAAATTGGGATTTGGATGTGTGTGCAGTCATGTTTTTTACAGATTCAGTGGCCATGGCTGGAGGGTTCACAAACTTTCAAACAGCATTCCTGAGGATAAAACAAAAACAACATTTTTTTCTGGTTTATTCTGCAACCCTCTTCAAATGCCAAGTGGCTTCGGTTTCTGGATCAAATCACTTAAGTTTGCAAACCTGCCTAACTTAAAACCAAATATATGCACAGTAACTGGTTCACAGGAGATTTACCTTGTCTCCAGTCCTGTTTTATGTGTCCATAGCCAGGATCTCAGTGATTCAGCTCCTCCAAGTCTGGGGCCATGTTTCTTAGATGGAAAAAGGTGGAATATTCCCTCTGGGTTGGTAGTAAATCTTTGCTTCAAGCAAAGGAGTGTAAGGATTCTGGTGACTTCTTCACATGCGATGGTAGGAGAGAGCCAGAAACCGATCATGTCATAGTGAAGAAGGACCCGAGCTGAACGGCAAAGCTCTCAATTTACTGCTCCAACCCTCAACTATAGTCATGTGTTATTGCCTCAAGTGTGTTAGCGGTCGAGGAGTTCACACACAGTTGTGCTTTGTGTTAACTTTTCTTGCTTTTGCCTCCACAGGATAAATGAGAGGCACTGGGGAAAAGCTTCCTTTAGGGATGAGGCTGCAGCTCGCTTCCAGCGAACCCATCTAACTTCACACTACAGTGAAAAGTAGGCACAAGACTTGGCTTGTGGCTTGAGAAGTTGTAGCATTCATAGCTGTAACTTACAACCACACACTGTAAACTGGAAGTTTGTTTTTTCAACACTAACTTTCTCAGTCTTCCTCTTCCTCCCACACCCTGCACACACACAGGAGCCACATCTCATTCATAAGGTGTTGCTAAGGATGATTTTATAATGTAGAAGCGAAACCAACATGCCTATAAAAGGGCTCTCGAGGAGTTTTGTGGGGTTAATTTCACAGGACGGTGCACCACGCTGTGCTTCCTGTTTGCAGCTTTTTACAGAACATTTTGTCTCTTTCACCTTTTTCCACAAACTTCTGAAATGACTGATGTCCTTGACTAGTTATCAAGGTCACAAGTGAGGTCCTACTAGCTTAACAGGTGATTGAAAAACTGTGTCAATCATGGTTTATGGGAGTTTCTTCAACTCTGAGATGCGACCTGTCCAGGGTGTCCCCCGCCTCCTGACTCTGGTGAGGATTAAAATGGATGGAAGGATGGATGGTTTCTTCAACTATTGAGATTAACGATGTGCACGTTGTTGGCAGAAACAAACTGACTGTAGAGAAGGCTAGTTGCTTCAAATCAGAGTGGATTTGATAAATAAGTGGATCGGGGGTAGGGTGATGGATTCTGCAAACCTCGAGTCCTGCAGCTTCGTATGGTAAGGCTGCTTCATTTTCAACATTGAGCTTTGCAACAACTTGAAAAAGTTTTCAAAATGAAAAAGGGCACTTTGCTCAGATCAATTCCTGCTATTATTTTCACCTTTGAGTATCATTTATCTTGCTTAAAATGCCCCTGTGATGCTCAGAAAAGGTCACCCACTTCATGCACATTTTTTTCTCCCTTCTCCATCTCTTTTTTATAGACTCTTTCTCTCCTTGTCTGCATCCGTCTCTCCCTCTCGCTCCTCTGTCTCTCAGAAACACTCATCAGGAACTACAGTACATATTCCTATTTTCAATTATTCTCGCTGAGGGCGATATGTTTTAATGATGAGCTGATTCTCTGAGTGCAGTCTCCAGCTTTGCCAACCCGGCAAGCAGCAATGCCTTTTGCACATGTCAGGGTCGGGGCCTAGTTGTAATCTGAGCCTCATTACAGCTGGTGAGGCTGAGAGCAGGAACGGAACACAACTTCTCCCTGCAGCGCTGAATTACTTTTTTACCAACGGGTTCCCCTATTCCATGTTCAGTGTTTCTCTCCTTGTCTCAGCTGCTCCGATGTTTGTCTTTGATCTCTCTTTCCTGTCTCACCCTCCCACCCCCCAATTTCTCAATCTCGATACCTCAATCCGTACCCATCTGCTTCTGCAGTTATCTCTTTGCTGCTTTTCATGTGCTGCTTCTCTCTTATGCTTTATCCTCCCTCCCTTGTTTTCAGCACGGGTACTCATCGGGGAGTGCAGTGGGTTTGGAGGCGAGTTTTAGTAACTTTGCTAAGGGTCCTGGGAAGGCCTGTTTACCAACAAGGTCAAGAAAAGAAGATCCTTAAATCTTTTTAACCCTTGCTTTACCAGTTGTGTTTATCATCTGTTTATCATGAGGAGTTGCATTCAACAGTGTGAGGTTAGCATAGTTATGGCTGAGTATATTTAAAAAGGGACAATGAACATAAGATAATTTCAACCTGGGCGTGTAAACACAAAATACTTTATAAAAATACACATAGAACAAATAGAAATAAAATAATTCTCACTTGCTCAGTTGACCCCATTCATACACAAATAATTTTCTCTTTCATTTCATTTGAAGTATTAAGCAGCTTGGTAACCAAAAATCCTTCATTGGCCTCATGGGGAAAACATGAAACCTCACATATTGTCAAACCGTTCCAACCAAAAGCAGATTGATCAAAAGCTGCTTTTCTTTCAGGGATTCTACGTTCTCCCTGAGCGTTCCACCTAGATGATCCCATCATCTGTTCTCAGCTAAGTTGCACAAATATTTTCTGAACTGAAGCTGCTGCATTATGAAAACCATTTGAATATCTAAATGAACAAAACTCAAAACAATAATGACTGCACTGAATTCAGGTCCAGTATCTCTGATTAAAGATTGTTTTGACTCATTTTAAAAGTTTTAGGTAACACTTTAGTTTAGGGAACACAAATTACCATTAATTAGCTGCCAATTAATATACATATTAGTGGACTACTAAGTCTTAATTTGTCATTATTAAGTACTTATTAACTGCTTATTACTAATGCCCTTATTCTAATATTAACACGCCATAAATTAAGAGTTTTATCATAATAAGCCATTAATAATGGTTTGTTATTTGAAAGTAAATGATTTGTTGCTGATTAATGCAGGTACTAGTTAGCTCTAATCAATAAAGAAGTAATTCAAGGGAAATAGTTATTCTGCATTAATAACCAGAACAATTATGTTCTGGTATTATGTAAATAAACACCAAACTGCAAGTGCCAATACAACAATGAATTAACCACTTATAAGCAAGAATATATTCCCCATTCTAAAGTGAGCTTTTGTTCATGAGTATCTGCGTTAATGGACAAGTGAATTTCCCCACTGTGGGATCAATAAAGTCTATTCTATTAATTTGTGTTCCCTAAACTAAAGTGTTACCAAGTTGGGAAATGTTATAGCAGGATGTGCAATAGAAGATTAGAGGCAACAACAATGCATTCAAATTTGTCATCAATGTACTCTTAGTAAGTTAATGTGAAAATAGATATATAATACTTAGAAATGCTAGTCTTGCTAGTCTCAATTAAAAGTTCCAGAAAATTCAATTCAGTTTATTTCTATAGCGCCAAATCACAACAAGAGTCGTCTCAAGGCTCTTCACAAAGTAAACATTCAAATACAGTTCAGTTCATTAAGCCAATCAGTAAAAAGGTTTCCTATATAAGGAACATCTCAGGATCATTACATCTGTAATACAACTAATAATTACAATAATAATAGTATTACTAATAATAAAATATTATATGTATCTTAAAAATAATAATAACAATAATGACACCTTGCTGTGTTGATGGTTTATATAAACTGAATCTGTAACTCTTTATGTATCTAATTATTTATAACTTTAGCTCCAATCCATGTATAAAAAGAAATTTTCACTACAAGTTAATCTCACTTTGGGTTTAAAGGGTCTTTCAGTGAATAAACAGTCAAAGGAATTCATAGCAAGAATAATTTAACATTTTTTGGCAATCAGTTGGGTTCTTTCTGAACTCATGAGGAGGACTGACAATAGAGTGGGCATAATGTGAAATCACCACCATGTTCTTGGTTCTTTTTAATCAAGACATAACAGGACAGGGGAGGAGCTGTCTGAAAAGCCACGCGCAACACCGTCCTTATTTAGAGTCGCTGCAATCTAACGAAGGCAAATAGAAGTCAACTGAACCTACTTTTTCTCTGAGTTACTTTGCTTCATCGGATCTGTCTTGTAATGTTTTTTTCCCTAAGCATAAAGGACACTGTCCTTTGTGTCTGACAGATATGTGGGGTTATGTTAAATAAAAGAGAAACTTTTTCTCCACTCCTTTAAGTATATATATGGATGATTTATCCTTTACAGGGATTTGTGTCTATCAAACAAGAGTGAATTGTTATATAAGAAAAGTATATCTTGGTGGAGTTTATTCATCTGGGACTGATCCTTTCTTTCCCAGTCACTTTTTGACATTCTTTGCTATAACAGATAAGCTGAATTGACTGATGTGGACATCTTTTGAATATCTGAACGCATGAAGAACTGCACCAGAGAAAAAGAAGATAAAGTTGTTGTTTTTTCACTATTTATGGACCATAAACATTATGGATTATTAGCAAATTAAAACCTAATATAATGAAAAATCAATTGCCATGTCTATCTGAATGTGGTAATAAAATGGGATGGTTGTTTGGGATGCAATTACAAATGTTTTCCTAACGTTTCTGTTGGTTTAGGGTTTCATATTTTATTGTCAGGTTTAAGATATTTGAAGGAAAATGGTATACAATAAAGTCTGGTTTAAAATGTCAATGTCTTTTCTGTTTAAATAGTAAAAGAACAAACCAGCTCGAGACAATTCAGAATAAGGTCTTCTGTCCAGTTATTTAAAAAGGAACTTTACTCATATTTTTAATACATTTGCAGTGGTCTCTAGTTTCTTTTGTCTAATCTAATCAATTATGGTGAGAAACCTTTAAAAACAGCAGGATACATCATCAGATTTTGGACAGAATAGAACAATATGCCTTGTGTTTTAAGTAAGTTAAGTTGTTCAAAATTGTCAAGTTCCATCAATTTTCATAAAACCATCAAATAATTACTAAGAGAAAGCCTATGTAGCCGAGTGCAAACTTTTTGTTTTCTTTCTTTGTTAATCAGATCCACTGTGAAATAGATCGTAATATCCATTTAACTGTAAAGCTAAGCGTAACTGTTGCAAAACGTTCGTGAAACGAAGCACGCAGCATTATAGTGGATGAGTGCGTTTCCACCGGCCATGAAGCAAAACGTTTTGGAAGCGTCCCAGAAGCATAGGGATGCGTCGCTTACCAGTATGCACTGAGTCTATTATTTATACACTACCCTTCCAGAACAGAATTAAATTGAATTGAAAGCCTTTATTGTCATTGTACTTGGTACAATGTGTGTGTGGGTGTGTGTGTGGGTGGGTGGGGGTACCAGCTCTATAAAATTACATAATTCAATAGCAAAAGTACAAGATACAAGAATGAGCATTGTTGGATAATTTATTTGATCTGGGACATGGCTTAGATCATGTCCCCATCATTTATTTGTCCTGTACAGTATGCCAGTGTGTTTGTTCTTCACACAGTCAGACTATGAATTTTACATCTTGTTCATTTAGGATAAGATTTGTGACACCCACACATTCCCATGTAATTATACACAACTATATAAGAATCAGTGGCGGCCGGTGACTTTTTTTTTGGGTGGGGCGCTAACCACATATCACCACTAGGGGATGCCAAATTACCATTGATTCCTATGCATCAGCGCCACACAACTGACGGTCACAGTAGCGCTTCCGGCAACAAAGTTGTTCAAAAAGTCATCTTTTTGACAAAAACATTCTTAATATTCATCCATTCACCCATATATTACACAAACTGCACACACATTTAAGGGGAGTAGGCTAATCTAATCAATAGAATCCACTTTCTACCAACACCCAATAAGCTGTAAATAAACGTGAGGCCGTAAAATAGACGCTACACGTATCCAGAAAAACACACAGTGACACAATGCAAGATATTCACAGAAGCAGGTGTTTAGATTAAAGCCCAGACTCACAAACAAGAAGAATAGAAGTACCACTTTTAGTTCAAACCGTATGGAGCGGTGCTAGCCGCTAACAAGGCAGCATGCTAATTTCCTGAAGCCAAAAGCTAAAATTAGGCTTACCTGCAGGTTATGGCCATAATCCGTGTGGTGTAGTAAAAACAATCCACTCGGTTTGTGAAATTCTACATCCCAACGTAAAAGCTGAGCTGATCAGACTGTTGGCTGGCATTGTTTTGCTGGGAAAATGTCCTTGTGTATCTTCCCCCTCTGTCCTGCGTTTGTTGCTTTATTTTAATGTCCGGCTGGTCGGGTCCAAGCTCTTTAAGGCCAAGTTTTTCCTGTTGTGTCCTCCTACTAAACGGCTCGCTTTTCAAAGACGCAACTGTATTTGTTTTCTCCATAATTGAGGTGTGCGCGGCAGCAGCTACAACAACAAACAACTGAACTAGCACGACGCGCTAGCCTGTGGAAAGTTTCCCCCTCAGGGCGGGGTGAACAACCTGACCAATAAGCGATCTCCTCCCCCTGGTCTGAGCAGAATTCACCCGGTGAGGCGGTGACGATCGCTAAAAGATGCGACCAAACGCTCTCCTATTCTTTCTCGTTGTGGACGGTTTGGGGAACCACTGCACATGCGCCAGTTAGCCCATATTAAGTCAATGGTAAAGATTGCTGCGCCCGCGAGAGGACACGTGACAAGTACGTCGACGATTCGGCCGTGTTAAAAATAAAAAGAACATTATTAAACACAGATTACACACAGCACTTATAGTCCATATGGTGTATAGATCGTTTAGTTTACTTTTTATGTTTTTTTAAATATATTTTGTGATTCCTATCTTCTTCTTCTCCTTCCTGTGAGACTGGTGGGGCGGCGCCCTCGCGCCCCCTATGGACGAGCCGCCACTGATAAGAATATGTCAGCAGAGGCTCAGGTTACTCTTGGAGTAGCATTCGGAGAGGCCAGATCTGTTTCCTGTACCATTTTCCTGTTTTTTCTATATAAATCAACATAGTCTTTTTTCCCATACGATCAAAGCTATAAGATGTGAGTGTGTTTCTCCATACGTCCCTCCCCTGGGGATAAAAGAACCAGGCCGGACCGAGGGTCCTCCCAGACTGCAGCCAGACTGCAGACCGAACCCTGTGGATCCAAAACCAACAAAGATTGGTGCTGAAACCCGAGCACCAATTGTCTATTAGAAGTCTAAGAAAGAGTAGGAATGGGGGGGTAGTAGCAGCTCTAGAAAGGTACATAGTACAAATACAAGTAAATCTAATGTGCAGTATTCCATTGACATTGACATTTGTGCAAGTTTGATTTCTGTATCGTTCTGTATGCTTGCTTGATGTTAGAATGTACGTGATCTAAGATGTTTCCTTCTCTTGTGGGACATGTTACATGTTGATGAAGCTCTGGTAGCACTGTTTTCAGATTTGCCTTATTAATATGGACGCCATTTGGGTGGGCGTGCTGATGGCTGTGTATCACATTTAGCAGGAGAGAGAGGGCAGTGTTTACATTAGCATCTAGTGGAATGTATGCTGCTTAACAAGTAAAACAAGAAGTACGTCATTAGCTGTGAAACCTTCGTAGCTGAGGTAAACAGAACACAATATAAACCACAGACCTTTTTGGATACACGTTGCTGCCTTTCTCCTTGCTTGTTATCACGTGAACTGACAAAATTGCGTGGACTTGCAATTCTCCAGTGATTTTGTGACCTTGCAAGACCAGGTGCTTGAAACACTTTTGCTGCCATTTTGCATCTGAAACGCTCCCAGTGGAAAGGTAGCTCACAGGTAAAATGTGTCTGTTTCGTTACGCGCATCTCTCGCATCTCTGCAATAGTCTTTTATTTTGAAAATTACTGGACGTTTTACACTGATACAGTGTGGGATTTCCTGTCTAGCCCTTTGTTAATTGTGGAAATTGACGTGTCCCAGAAGTGACTTGCGGCAAAAATACAACCCAATCCTATCTTTAGCGGCATGGCAAGCCACTTCTGGGATGCGCCTGAAATTTTCTGTGGAGAGGGCCGGTTTAGATGGACCCTATAGACTATAATGAATGCTTCCAGTGTGAATTAGAGGTTAGAGTCCCTGAGCCATAAGGTTCTTGACATGACTTATTTGAGTGGAGTGATATAACATCATGTATACATCTGGGACTGTCAGAATGTTGAAGGAATTTATTCATTTTTATCACATACAAATAGTCAAATACACCAAAAAATGTTAAATGAAAACACAACTGACAGGTTTGACGAGTATTTGTTTTCACCACACCTCTCTGCACCACACTGAGATGCTTGTTTCCATTCAACTTATGTACAATATTTATAGCTATACTATGCTACAACATTGTTGAGGCATGTTTAAGCTAGCTTGTTTTGAAAATTTGCCATTTTAGCATTCAAAGGTGAAACTAACACAGTACAGGAGATAGACACATTCCATGCAAAGCCAGATATTTCAGCCTTTATTTGTTATAATTGTGATGATTATGGCTACAGCTGATGAAAACCCAACAATTAGAATATTGTGAAAAGGTTCAATATTCTAGACTCAAAGTGTCACACTCTAATCAGCTGATGGATCCAGAACACCTGCGAAGGTTTCTGAGCCTTTAGATGGTCTCTCAGTCTAAGCTGACTTACTGAAATAAATGGATTTTTGCACCATATTCAAAATTTTCACCTGTATACATATGATTTGCCATTTAACCCCACTCATTCAGATTTTAAAAATGCTCAGTTGTTTACCCAAACTGTCTCCTAAACAGACTCACAAATGTACTTGTTAATAACTATGCTGGCACACATACTTGCTCTGTAGATTTTGCTGTAAACTCTGGTATGATGAGTAATTAATACCCATCTAGTCTGACAAAAAGAACAAAGCAGATACAGAACATCTCATGAGAATCCTGATTATATGATAGATTTCATGGTTTTGTGTTGATAGCATATTTTTAAGTTTTACATGTCTGCATTTTTCAACCCTGCAAGTGGAAACAAACGATGGATGTAGAAAGACAATGTGTTCATCAAGACAAAATATTTTAACCAATATATGCCCCTGCACACATGCAATTTGAGGAGCATTGTTTTTACAAGAAGAGTAGTGATTATTGCAGAGTTTTCTAAGGCTATCTTTATCCTAACATGTGTCACTATGAATTAAATTATTCACCCTTAAACACTGTACCTGTGCTAATTCTCTTTATAAATTCACAATAAGACAAACATTTTTAACATAACCTTAGGTAGTAACTTCTATTGTTTAATAATTGTGATACATTCTGTATTATTCTACAGTGATATAATGTTTTAAAATGTGCGAGATTATTCTAAAGTGTCTTATAATGTTCTTTATTATTCTAAATGTATTATTATCATTATTATTATTATTATTATTATTATTAATAAACTTGTTAATGTTGTTTATTTTGGGGTTTCTTTTACCAGAACAGGGCCAGTGTTTTTTCTGATGTTTTGCATGAACATTTTTTACAACAATAGAAAACTTTTGTTATTTACAACAATAACTCTGGGGTTAAAATTTTAAGTTTTAAACTATTTCAATGAGTGTTCTATAAAGGGTTAATCACCTGCTGATTAAAATCAGGTGTGTTGACCCTTATGCAACAAAACATATATATTTTTAAATATGTTATGTGACGATATATTATATCTGTAATAATATATTTAAAAAAATACCTGGTAATATATCTTCATATGTTATATAATAATATATAAATGTAAGAAATATATTGCAATGTATCTGAAAATACTGCAAATATTGCCACTTTCATATATTGGCTAAATACATATTATTATACCGTTAAATACATTGGGAAGGGAATTGCCCGCCCCTGCTATAGAGCATGGTGAGGGTGCAAATATTTCCCAAGTATGAGGAAAGCATAAAAAAGCAATTTGGTTTCTATGAAGAAAGTAGCAGCATTGGGATTGTCTTCACTCTGGAGGAGCCGTTCTAACTTTTCTGTGTTCCAGCTGCATCATAAAAGGTTGTGGAGACTAAAGCGGGATCTTAATCCTGTGAGGTGGGGAAACCACTTTTTCTTTACATCTTGTGAAGCACTGTTTCAGAAAGTGAACAAGGAGGGAAGGAGCAACTGTCTGGAGTTTGAGTTCTGACCCCATTCCTTTACGAGCCACTATCCTTACACAGCATGCTGTGAAATCATTTTGGTCTCCCTCCCTCCCTCTATAAATTCATGAGCATCCTCAATCCACACATAAAAGGAAAGATCTGCTCAAAACAGAATGTAATGGAGAGCATGGGCAAAGAAAAAGAAAGAAATGGAAATAAATCTGAAGCAGCACACAAACAGAAGGAAAGACGTGTCAGAGAAAATATAGAAATAGAGAAATTGGACATGAATGAAAGCAGAGGAATCAGGTGAACTGCCTGGGTCTAGCCTGAAGCCTCCTACTGTTTTAGTGCTGGAAAAAACAAACACTTGAACAATAAAACGCTGTGGTATCTTGCAAATGCATTATGACCACTGTGCTATGCATGAGCACGTTAATACATGCACACTTGTGCATGGACTGTTCTTTTGATGACTATGTTTCTGCACATTTCTTCATGTCTTCTTTCCACTCAGCCCAGTTCCTTTCCTACAGCCCCTGAGCGCTCACCTCCTGTCTTGTCTTCTTGGAGCTATGTTGTCTTTGCACCTTACACTGACTTCTAATCTTCTTTGCACGGCTCACACCAAGGGGCTGCACTGCTTCCAGCCAAAGCATGCATGGCATTGAAAAAATGTTACATTCCTAGTAAGCAGACAATGCTTACATAATGTTAAAAATACTCAAATTGACAATAGGCAGTTTTTAGGACCTGGCATTGCATTTACTAAGAACAGAAGGTACACTCTATATAACTGTAAATAATCATTTTAGAACGTTGTCGAAAAAGATCTTGTAGCACTGCACAATACATGTAGACCTCCATTCTGGACAAGTTTTCCAGAAAAAAGTGACTTGGTTTGTTCACATAACTATTCGAAAAGCATTTTGCTGAGCAGAAACTTTTCCTACATTATAGAGAGAAATTTCTTACTAATAATGACATGCAGGGGTGCACCTATTGCAGTTTTTGGCCGATCACCAATCTTAGGAAAAACCTGAGATTGAGGCTGATTAATCGGTCGGTGCACACCTATGTCATGTTATACCCACTTGTTTCATATCAGGCTTCCAGCAGCTCAGGTAAACACAGGTGACGTGTTTTAAAACAGCCTCTATTACCATGGAGATATGAGGTTTTTGTTTGCCAAAACCAGATGTGTTGAATGTCGACAGAGAGCACTTTTTAAATAACTGAAGAAACTGCACCAGTACAACGTCCTATGCTATGGTGTCTCCCTTGAACCCTTTGTGGAGTCCTTGGAGGGGGTGCTAGAGAGCACTCTTTCCGGTGACTCCCTCATTCTGCCGGGGGACTTCAACAATGACAGTGAGACCTGGAGGGGTGTGGTTGGGAGGAACGGCCCCCCTGGTCTGAATCTGAGTGGTGTTTTGGTATTATACCTCTGTGCTGGTCATGGATTGTCCATAATGAACACCATGTTCAGACATAAAGGTTTCTATATGTGCTCTTGGCACCAGGATAGCTTAGGCCGCAGCTCCAAGATCGACTTTGTTGTTGTTTCATCTGATCTGCGGCCGCATGTCTTGGACAGTTGGGTAAAGAGAGGGGCGGAGCTGTCAACTGACCACTACCTGGTGGTGAGTTGGCTTCGATGGTGGGGGAGGATGCTGGTCAGACCTGGCAGGCCCAAACATGTTGTGAGGGTCTGCTGGGAACATCTGGTGGAGTTTCCTATCAGAAGGAGCTTCAAGTCTCACCTCTGACAGAACTTTGAAAGCGTCCCGGGGGAGGTGGGGTGTCATTGAGTCCAAGCTGGCCGTGTTCTGTGCCTCCATTGTCGAGGTGACCGACCGGCGCTGCGGCTGCAGGGTGGTCGGTGCCTGTCGTGGCGGCAACCCTCAAACCTGCTGGTGGACAATGGTGGTTAGGGATGCTGTCAAGCTGAAGAAAAAGTCCTGTTGGGTCTTTTTTGGCCCGTGGAACTCTGGAGGCAGCTGATGGGTAGCGGCATTCCAGAACTCCTTTCTGCCTTTATCACAATCTGTCTTTGCCCAGTCCGTTTCTGCTGACAGTCAGGATTGTTCATATACCAGTTCAAAGGCCAGTTGAGGCGACTCATCTGGTTAGGACAGGGGTATTCAATCCTGATCCTGGAGGGCCATTACCCAGCACGTTTTAGTGGTTTCTCTGCTCCAACAAACTTGATTCAGTGGTTGAATCACCTGTGCAGCAGCTCATCAGGCTCTGCAGAAGCCTGTTTATTACCTGCTGATTGAAATCAGGTGTGTTGAAACAGGGTTAAAGCTAAAACATGCTGGATACCGGCCCTCCAGGACCGGAATTGAATACCCCTGGGTTAGGATGCCTCCTGGATGCAGGGAGCAGACCTAAAGGAAGACCCAAGACACGCTGGAGGGACTTTGTTTCTAAGCGGGGCTCAAGATTCCCCCGGAGGAGCTGGCCTAAGTGGCTGGGGAGAGGGAAGTCTGGACCTCTTTGCGTAGGCTGCTGCCCCAGAACCCGACCCCGGATAAGAGGAGGAAGAGGGATGGATGGACAATGATTCACTCCATCAGTTGTGGACAAGCAGTATGCAGACAAATAGACTGCTCATTTGGAGACTTTACTTATTGGCAGAAAAGGTTAAAAAGTCCACAAAACCACAGCTGTTATTTTATTGTTCTCTTTGGCAATGGCGCCTCCCCACAGTCTCTGGCAGCTTATTGGTTAATAGAGTTTATTCTGTGGAGTGAACATGACAGTAATTATATTAATGGAGAAAAAAATGTGCATGTTCGGGGAAGGTTGGTACAAGCTTAATAACTGAAGGGTGTGTGTGTGTGTGTGTGTGTGTGTGTGTGTGTGTGTGTGTGTGTGTGTGTGTGTGTGTGTGTGTGTGTGTGTGTGGTAAAGGTGAGTCACAAACACATGCAGTGAAGGTGTTTAAAATGTCTGTTGAAGGAGCAGCTGGAACTCCACAGAGTAACAATATGAAATAAACAGAATAATGACCTGTTTTATTGTTGAGCATACACAGGTGTGTTTGGGATTAACAAAGTGTTGCGTGATGTCTCATTTAATCTAAAAAAGCAAGAAAACAACATTTCTCATAATCTATTTTATTTATCATCCATTTAAATCACTCCTAATGTTCCAAATAAAAGACTCAGAGTTTTAAATTTGAACAACATCACAACCCCCACATCTGAGGTAATGAGAGTGATTTATTTTAAATTGATATTTTTTTAGTGTATCAGTAAAAGAATCAAATGCAGCAAAACAAGAACGAATTAGACTTCTCAGCATCAAACAAAACACTGTTAAACACGTTATGCTGTCTGTGCACATAGATCATGCCTGCCCCCTTTAGGTGGTCAAACTAATTACATCAGATATTTCCTCACAGCAGCATCTACTGCCATGATGTCATACCGCACCATAAAGACTGCTTATATTTGTCTATCCTGATGCTGATTCATTCATGTAGGGGCTGCTTTAGTAAACAGATGTTGGATGTTGTTGATCATGGAGCACAGAAACAATTACTTCTCTTTATTTGTTCCTTTATCCTGAAAAGATCTACTACAGCACCTAAAACGACTAGTTTCCAACCATCAAAGGGTTTTTTATGTTATCTTCAGGGGCTCGTTCACATCTTTAAATATCAGACTCTGTAGAAACATTGTGAAGTATCTTACGTCCTATAAACAGCTGTTTGAGCAACCTCAGTCTAGAGAAACAGAGATTATTTCTAATCAGACACGCTGACAACTCGTCACATTAAAGCCAGTAATAAACTGACTTATTACATTTTCAGTCTCAGGTATTTCCCAGCAGATCATGCAAATGCTAATTAGCTATTTAGTACAAACACATATTCTGACATTAGAACTTTGAAATTTTGCTGCAAATAACCACAGAAGTAGATCACTGACATCTGGGGTCGTATCATAATTTATAAAATGACATTTGGATTAACGCTTATGGCATTTTTGATATTAGAGTTGATTGAAAATAACTTAAACACTTTGAGACTGCCTCCACTCAGACTAGCTGTTTATAAATCTGATCAGAAATACTATGTTTCTCTAAACGGAGGTTGTTCAAAGAGCTATCTACAAAAGTCAGATATTAATTTTTCATAACTTTTTCACTAAAAGACAAAAGTATCTGACCTGTCATGTTTTTTTTTTAGGGAAAAACATCTTTTTAAGGCATTCTGCTGTTTTCTTATTGTACTTTTGTTTTAAACATGCTTTTGTTGTTTAAGTCGAGGCAAGGCAGCTTTAATTATATAGAACATTTCATACACAAAAGCAATTAAATGTGCTTTTCAGGTGCAACAGTGAAAACATAAAAAAATCATCAAATTTTAAAATCAATGTAATAACATAAAACAGCAGATTTTAAAATAACATTTTAAATATACAAATAAAATTAAGTGTAAGAAATAAGTAAAAAGACAAAGTTAAAGACTGAACAGTTACAGCGCAGAAGGTGCAAGATAAGAAATAATCACTGAAAGGCAAATGACAACATGAACATTTTCATTTTTCTTTCAAACGTTATAGAGTTGGAGCACATTTGAGATCATGAAGTTGTCACTAAGTGTTACCCTTTAACTTATATGCATTGCACTTTAGTTCTATGGTTCTCTTTCTCAGCTAAATTCAACAAATCTGATTTGCAACAAA
Source organism: Aphyosemion australe (assembly GCA_006937985.1). Lineage (NCBI taxonomy): Eukaryota > Metazoa > Chordata > Actinopteri > Cyprinodontiformes > Nothobranchiidae > Aphyosemion > Aphyosemion australe. The sequence goes on from SSNS01000010.1 coordinate 892,326, forward strand.
GTCTGATTTATTTTAAAACAGGTCCAAATGTGAATTTTGTTGCATTCAGACATTTCAACCCAAATGGAACATAAAGAGATTTAGCATATTTAGTTGATGTGATCCATCATTCTGAATAAAAACAGGGCTACAGTGGAGAGAAACATCCAGAATAAACAGATTTCTGACTTGACAGTCACTAATTTCACTGAATCACATTATTCTGATATGTGGAATCATCAGCGTTCTAGTCTCTTTGTAAACTTTTAACACATTTTTTGTTTATTTTTTCACCTTTTGATAATAAAGTGAACTACTACATTATTTATGGTTTTCATACAACCCCATCCTATTATCTGTCACTTTATTTACTGTATTGAACTTTAAAGAAACACTTGGCAGTTTTAGCTTGTTTTTAGCACCCCCTAGTGTTCGTTGGCAAAAGTAAAACTTATCTCCTCTGTGCGTTCGTCTTTTGAACACCTTAATCTAACAGCTGAAATGTCTCCTCAGCCTTCATTAGTATCTACAGGAGCGGTTCATCACTAAATCAAACAAATCAGATGTCTTCACGATCTAAAACATGCAGGAAACATGCTGGAAGCAGACTGCAGCTCCAGGCATGTCAGCTCCACTTTTTCTAAGTCCAACAGAGACTAGACCACCACTCTGAAGTTGCAAGTGTGGTATTCTGGCCACAGAGGGCGGTGGGGGTCTGAGTTAAGGGTCATTTTAGCACACACTGGCTCAAGAACATGATTTAAAATATGAAACATTTGCCCAATAGCTGTAGAAAATTGATGTTAATCTCAATATTACTTAATCTCTGAATGACTGTGCACACTCAGACTGATAAAAATGAAAAAAAAAAAAAAAACTAAGAACAACCCCCCAAAAAGAAAAAAGCTGATATTACGTTAATATTAGTTTGAAAATCTAAAACAACTTGATCACAATGAGCTGAAATAAGCTTAATTAGGTCAGAAATGTGAGGCAAGGAACAGGCAGAGGAAATGTCCAAATGGTTATCTGCCAAGTTAAATACTGTTTTGCTGAGAACTGCTCACAAATTAATGTCAGCGACATCAAAGATTTATAGTTTGTGTCCTGACTAAAACCCAGCGGTTTAAAGAAATACAGCAGGAATAATGGCTGCTAATAGGAAGGGAATGCTAAACTATGCAAATCAGCCACAAGCTATTTATGAACACAATTTTTCAATAAATTGGCATTACAGTATCTCTCTTTTCCCTCTGCTCTCTTAAAAAAGCCATTTAGTATTGGCCTTGAATCTATAGGGGACTTGTGTTTAAGTTAATTGCTCCTCTCTCTCCTGTGTTATTCCGGGCTGTTTGGGCCCCAATGAGAAATACATTATTGCAAACTTCTTGGAATGATATTAGCATTTAATAGGGGGCAACAAAGTACATTGGGGACACTGGATCGGATGTGACAGAGCAATTAGGACTGTGTTTTATGACTGCTTTACTGTCTTGAAGTGTGGCCTGCACTGTGGAGATTTGCTAATTTGGAGCATGGCTTAAACATTCCTGGGCCATAACACGGACATCGAAGCTCCAGAGGACATAAATCACCAGCAGGGTCCAACTGCTGCTTTAATTTGTTTGAAGTAGATTTTTGACAGTAAGAGAAAAAAGGACAAGCTTTCAGCACAAATGTGATTATTTTTTTCTGGTATCTGTCCTCATTCTGGTTTGATCTCCATTAAAAGGCAGCATTGCTTTCTCCAAAAAGTTAGAATAACTTTCAAATGGAATTTGAAATTTGCCTCTTTAGCAAGTCCCCGCCCAACTGGTACTTGTAAAATCTGACTTTGCTTTCTGTGTCATCTGTTTCTCTATAGATTACTTCCACCCTGGGCAAAGGAAATGCCTTGGCTGTGGAATCAGACATACATGTTGCCACAATCATCAGGAGATTGAGGTTTGTCCTGTGCCTCTGAGCACACGACATTTCCATGAACCCTCATGTGATTTGAATAATATAACAAAGTTTCACAATTTAGAAAATATCTTTCTGATAAAGTGTGTTGTGCAACATGGAGCACAGGCTTTTATCTGAAATGCTGACATGTGGTTTGATGCAGCACAGAAACGATAGAAGAATTATAAACAGATGGAAATGTTGTAAAAAAGGAACATTAAAGGCTGGAAAAGGAAGTACAACAGTCATAGGTTTTTGATGGTGCCAGTGATCACTTCATCTTTGGGGCCATGACCTCCAAACTGGGAGAGCAGAATAAAGCCAGCTCTGTCAAAGAAGGGTGCAGAGCAGTAGAATATTAGGTATTTTTATATGAAACTGTCATAAGAACATAAGTTCCTGCTCCGTAATTGGAGGGTTGCAGGTTCAAGCACCAATCTGTTGCAGTCGTTGTGTCCTTGGGCAAGACACTTAACCCACTTTTTCTGCTAGTGGTGGTCATAGGGACCGATGGCGCCAATGTACGACAGCCTCACTTCTGTCAGTGCGCCCCAGGGCAGCTGTGGCTACATTGTAGCTCATCACCACCTGTGTGTGAATGTGTGTGTGTGTGTGCATGGATGGATGACTGTTTTGTAAAGTGCTTTGAGGGGTTGTAGGAACCCTAGAAGGCGCTATATCAAATGCAGGCCATTTAAGGCTGGTTTATACTCGGTCCGTCTGCATGAAACGGACGCACGCACCACCATTTTGCGTTGGCGCAAGGGCTCTCCGACTTGCTCGCGGAGGGTGACGGAGACATGCCCCAAATTTTAAACATCCGTCGAAAGTGACAGAGACCGCAAGCTTGTGATTGGTCAGGATGACGCTTCCTGTAACTTCGTCACCAGCACCGCCGTTGCTCCGTTAATAAGTAAAAAAATATTTAGCGGCAGACCCATAATAGATTGAAGAACGCATCAAAAATATGAACGTTTATTCACCCGTGACTGAAGGAGTACAAAATACGGAGCAAACGTGGATGGAAACGACGGGAAACGTGGGTTTAGAGGTGGCGACTGGATGAAGAGGTGGAGGAGAATGAAGGACAAATTAGTCCGTGTTAAAAAGTCTCTGAAATACATTAAAACAATGTAAACACATGAGTAAATACACTATCGTGAACCGGATACATGAGTGTCATGGTGGCAGGATATCACAGAATAGCGCTACGCCCTCTGTTGTCCTGGCGGGGAATTGCTTTGCAGCACTCCGCTGCCTGAACAGAAGTTCCAATGTGAAAACCTTTCAGACGCTCCGTGTGCGTCTCTCCGTTGCGGAGCTCACAGAGAGTATAAACCAGGCTTTACTCCTCGAGGCTCATGAGGACTGAAGTGGTTAAAGGACATAAGTGGTTGCTTTGGGGCTACAAAGTTTTAGAAGGACAGCTCAGATGCAAATGCTCACGCTACCAATCAGTCTAATTCTTGCTGCACATTCAAGATTTTTGTAGCAGACAACTAGCCTAGACATCTAGGCAGACCGTAGCAGAAGCAAAATGATTTTGCTTTGCATGTCGGTCTAGCCACGCTCCATTAGAACCTCAGCAGGCCAGAACAGTCTTGTGCCATGCCAATCACAGCGCTCTGCTGGTTTGATGGGCAGGATGTTGCTGCGACTGAGCAAAAAACTAAGTTGGCAACGGCTCTTTGAAATGGCTTTAGCATCAACTTTGGACTATTTCTTTAGCCCTTTTTATAAAACAATGCCGCCAATTTGCCGCAACGCTGATGCTGCATCTGGGAGCCTCAAGGTCGTTTATAAGAGCTCAGACCGTGGCGGTAATGTTGCGCAATCATGTCCGTTTTATAAAAGATTACGCGATGGCGGCATAAAGGGGGTATGGGAGGGGTCTGCACTGTCGTGGACTTCCGTTTATCTTGGACATAGCTTATTATTGCAATCGAAGCCGCGCTCGTTAAGCATTTTTTCACAAGCAGCTACAGGTGTGTGTCCTCCACCGTCCCTGTGAACTGTCAGATGATCTGAGCTGCAGATCTGCATCGCTCCAGTTTATCATCTCAGCTGATTCTGTTTACAAAACGAAACTTAAGCCCGTGTTTACTTTCATTTTCAATATAGTTCCCGGCCGGAGCTCGGCATTAACTCATCACGTGGTCATGACACCACCCTCTGTTGCGCCAAGGCTTAATGTGCGTTTATAAGACCGGCGAAGCCGCAATATTACTATCAAATGTGGCGGCACGAATGCCGCAAAATAATATTACGCTGATTTGCCGGCACGGTGTGTCTTATAAAAAGGGCTTTTGAGTCAAGAGCAGATTTAGGTACTTAAGTCCTTTATTTAGAAAAATTATGTATTTGCGTCTTCTTCAACATTGTAAGGCGCACTGCCCCATTGACTGACATCTGGAGTGGTGAGTATGTCATGCTGTTTGTTGTCCAATAATTCAATTCAATTCAATTTAGTTTATTTATATAGCGCCAGATCACGACAAGAGTCGTCTCAAGGCACTTCACAAAGTAAACATTCCAATACAGTTCAGTTCATAAGCCAATCAGTAAAAAAGTTTCCTATATAAGGGACCCAGCAGATTGCATCAAGACACTGACTAGTGTCATTGTGTTGGTACAATCCTCATACTAAGCAAGCATTTAGCGACAGTGGGAAGGAAAACTCCCTTTTAACAGGAAGAAACCTCCAGAGGATCCTGGCTCAGTATGAGCAGCCATCCGCTACGGCTCACTGGGGGTTGAGAAGACAGAGCAGGCACAGGCACACCCCGCACCCACACACACACACACACACACACACACACACACACACCACATATATCAAGTAGTGTTTCTATGGCTACACTGTGATTTCTTAGTAGAAGTTCTATTTAGTAAGAGTAAGAGAAACTTTATTGTCTTTATCTGAGTGAATCTATAATTAATTCAATAGGTGAACTAATAGTAGCACATTCTATGTTAAAGAAAGTAAGATGTAATATCAGGAAAGGGAGAATGTTAGGTGGTTGGCAGCAGTGTGCCAGCCGATGGCCCCCTCCATGAGGCCACCACAGCTCAGCAGAACGCCAGTGTAGCTTCTTCTGGGGAGAAAAACACTTAGAGAGAAAATAAAGTTAACAGCTGGAATAACAGGAAATAATGCAGTTAGAGAGTGGTGGTAGAAGAGAGTAGCAGAGTGTGGAAAGTGGTCAGTATGTCCTCCAGCAGTCTAAGCCTATAGCAGCATAACTACAGAGATAACTCAGGATAACCTAGCCTTTTAGATGGAGGCATGTGGGAGGCAGGGCCAGGGAGAAGTCTTTAACGACAGTAGTCCCCTCTGTACACTCCACCTCCCTCTGCTCCCCACTCGTCTAAACCTGGGCTAACATCAGAATTTAACCATAAGCCCTATCAAATAGAAAAGTTTTGAGCCTAGTCTTAAAAGTAGACAAGGTGTCTGCCTCACGCACTAATGCTGGGAGCTGGTTCCACAGTAGAGGAGCCTGATAGCTAAAAGATCTGCCTCCCATCCTACTTTTAGATATTCTAGGAACCACCAGTAAACCTGCAGTCTGAGAGCGAAGTGCTCTGTTAGGAACATATGGAACAATCAGATCACTGATGTATGATGGAGCTTGATTATTAAGAGCTTTATATGTGAGAAGGAGGATCTTAAAATCTATTCTGAATTTAACAGGCAGCCAATGTAGGGAAGCTAAAACAGGAGAGATGTGGTCTCTCTTTTTAATTCTCATCAGAACTCTAGCTGCAGCATTTTGGACCAGCTGAAGACTTTTGACTACATTCTGTGGACCTCCTGATAGTAATGAATTGCAGTAATCCAACCTTGAGGTAATGAATGCATGAACCAGTTTTTCAGCATCACTCCTGGAAAGGATGCTTCTAATCTTAGCAATATTCCGAAGGTGGAAAAAGGAAATCCTACAAACCTGTTTAACGTGGGATTTGAATGACATGTCCTGGTCAAAGATTACACCGAGGTTCTTTACTTTGTTCTCGGAGGCTAATTTAATACCGTTTAGATCAGGTGATTGACTAAGCAGTTTCCTTTTCTGAGGTTCTGGTCCAAAGATGATAACTTCAGTCTTGTCTGGATTTAACAGCAGAAAGTTTAGAGTCATCCAGATTTTTATGTCTTCAAGACAAGCCTGTAATCTACCTAACTGATTAGGTTCATCAGGGTTTATGGATAAATATAACTGAGTATCATCAGCATAACAGTGGAAGTTTATCCCATGTTGTCTAATGATTTTACCAATTGGAAGCATATATATAGTGAAAAGAATTGGTCCAAGTACTGAACCCTGTGGTACTCCACAAGTAACTCTAGAGTATGAAGAAGATTTCTCATGTACATGAACAAACTGAAATCTGTCAGATAAATAAGATTTAAACCAGCCTAGCGCTGTTCCTTTGATCCCTACAACATGTTCAAGCCTTTCTAAGAGAATATTGTGATCGACTGTGTCAAAAGCAGCACTGAGGTCCAACAAGACCAGAACAGACACAAGATTCTTATCTGAGGCCGTGAGAATATCATTTGTAACTTTCACTAATGCGGTTTCAGTGCTGTGATACTCTCTAAAACCTGACTGAAATTCCTCAAACAGATCATTAGTGTTTAGATGCTCACATACTCGACTGGCCACTATTTTCTCAAGGACTTTAGATAAAAATGGGAGATTAGATATTGGTCTATAATTCATTAGGTCATCTGGATCCAGAGAAGGTTTCTTAAGTAGAGGTTTAATTACAGCAACCTTAAACTCCTGCGGTACGTATCCATTTACTAAGGATAGGTTAATTATATCTAAAATGGGGGCAGTAACCAAAGGAAATGCTTCTTTAAATAANTAATTGGTTGGGGACTGATTAATAAATCTGAATGAAAGATGGTTGCTACTCCTCCTCCTCGTCCTGTACTACGAGCAATATGATGATTTAAATAATTAGAAGGAGTCGACTCATTTAAACTAACATAGTCCTCTTGCTGCAGCCAGGATTCTGTGAGACAAAACAGAGAAATCTGATTATCACAAATCAAATCATTAACTAATAAAGTCTTTGAAGAGATAGATCTAATGTTCAATAAACCACATTTAATTGTTCTAGTTTTCTGTTCAGTAGAGTTTGTTTTTATTTTTATGAGATTATCATGATTTGCTCTATTAAGCCTGATCTTTAATCTGTTTGATTCTGGCCGTGGGCAGGACACTGTCTGGATGGGGGAGTGGGTGGGTAACAGTACAGAAGCTGCAGAGGGGAGGGTTAAACTACCACTCTGCTTCCTGGTCTGGACCCTGGGTTGTCAGGGAGGACTAATAAAATTGGCCATATTCCTAGAAAGAAGAGCTGCACCATCCAAAGTGGGATGGATGCCGTCTCTTCGGATCAGACCAGGTTTTCCCCAAAAAGTTTTCCAATTATCAATGTAGCCCACGTTGTTTTCGGGACACCACCTAGACAACCAGCGGTTGAAGGACAGCATGCGGCTAAACATGTCGTCACTGGTCCGGTCAGGCAGGGGGCCAGAGAAAATTACGGAGTCCGACATTGTTTTGGCAAACTTACACACCGAAGCAACATTAATTTTAGTGACCTCCGATTGGCGTAACCGGGTGTCATTACCGCCAGCGTGAATAACAATAGCATGATGGTGATGAATAGATTGTTTGAAAGACAGCCGTAGATTCTGCCCCATGAATGAACTCTGTCTATGGGTCATGGCAAGACTATATATTCACATATGGCTTGTCACGCTAGCAGACAACAAGCTAAAGGTAAAAAACCTTCTACTTTAGGCTACCTAAGATGGTTATAAGGACAGTGAAGTAATCCCCTGCAGTCCAAAAGCATCAATTGTGTAGAATACTAAATGCCCTAGGCCTCTGGTAGTAGTATAGACACAGCAGAATCATGTACCCTAGTTCAGCTGAACTACCCATCCATCCATTATCGTCTGCTTATCCGGGTCGGGTCACGGGGTCAGTAGCGTAAGCAAAGGGGCCCAGACCTCCCTCTCCCCAGCCACTTGGGACAGCTCCTCCGGGGGAATCCCAAGGCATTCCCTGGCCAGCTGAGAGACATAGTCCCTCCAGTGTGTCCTGGGTCTTCCCTTGGGTCTCCTGGTTGGAAGTGCCTGGAAAACCTCACCAGGGAGGCGTCCAGGAGGCATCCTAACCAGATGCCCGAGCCACCTCAACTGGCTCCTCTCGATGTGGAGGAGCAGCGGATCTACTCCAATACCCTTCCGAATGACTGAGCTTCTCACCCTATCTCTAAGGGAGAGTCCAGACATCCTGCAGAGAAAACTCATTTCAGCCGCTTGTATCTGCGATCTCGTTCTTTCAGTCACTACTCAAAGCTCGTGACCACAGGTGAGGGTAGGAACGTAGATCGACTGATAAATCGAGAGCTTTGCCTTCTGGTTCAGCTCTCTCTTCACCACGACAGACCGGTACAACGCCCGCATCACTGCAGACGCAGCACCAATCCACCTATTGATCTCACGCTCCATCTTTCTGAACTTATTACCATTAGTTGTAAACAAATTGAAACACTGTAAGAGTTACAACATTTACATTCTCAACAACACCCATGCTGCTTTTGCTTGCTTGTATCTTTAAAAGTTATGGCAAGAGAATATGCCATTGAAAATATTTATTAACGCATTTTATTTTAACGATTGTCTGAAGAGTCGCTACCCAAAGTGAGGCTACACCCCAAACCACTGCGTTAAACTCTGGGGGTGAAGCACCACCTAAACACGAGAAGCTGAATGAGTTTGATCTTCGAGAGAATTATGAGAAGATGAGATCTAGTCTTATTTGCATTTCAAGAAATGCACTTTTAGAAATGCAGAACAGCAGCACCAATAAAAGTTCTGCAGCACTGAACAGGATAATTGAGAATGCACTCTGAGGGCATTACTCATCGACAGATAAGATTTGTTTTTCACATATAAGACATGAACAAAGAGCAATGATCAAAGCTGAATCGAAACATGTTTTACATATTTATGTCAGCCTTTAATCTACAGCAGACATTTGACTGAAAATACGTTTTTATTAGTTATATTTTAGAGGGTTTGGGATATGAAGACAGACTTCAATGCACACAAAGAAACTAATGTTCAAAAAGTCAGAACATCATTTTTTTATTCTAATTTTATAAGAACAATTCTGCCTTCTAAGTGACAAAAATATACTTTCATAATCCAGTAGCTAAATGTAGCCACAAGAAATAATCATGCACCATTAAATATGTGGGCAATTCAAGATTATTAACCCACAAAGACACTGAGTAAGCCCCGTTCAGCTTGTAACGAGAGACCTTACTGCAATGGTCAACAGTTTAAAATGCCACACTTATGTTTAGCTCACATCATTCTATTATAAAACAGTTTATAAAACAGTTTCAATCATTTCACTTCAATTGTAAGAGATGATGTCCAAATCTTCAACCGACCAAATCTTGTCAACAAACTCAAATAGATGGTTTTAATATTCACGGCGCATCAGGGTTTAACGACTTCTTTCCCTCTGGACCAAATTAGGCCGAGCACTAATTGATTGTAATTGGAACGAGTTGACCACTATTGTCATAAGTTGCCATTGCTGCATGGCTTCAATCTTGCTGTCTAGCTAATTGCTGGTCTGATTGCTCAGCCTTCTATGTCTGTGGTTTCCATGCTAATAAGCTAAATATTGAACAACAATGAAGGCTTAGATAAATCAGTCACTTAAGACGCTAATGAATGAGCACCCGAATGCAAGCAACTGATATTTCAATTCTGTTTTCTAATATTTTTAACTAGTTGTGGGGGATTACTTATATATTTTGCTGTTGATGCAATTTTATTGCAAAAGTTGAGGTTACAGAAATATCGTTCATTAACCCAGTCACTTATTGTTATGACATTGTATTGTATGAGTTCCCCATGGCTTGTTAGGACAAAAGGAAAGAATGAGATGAAAACCACTCAATGAAAACTTCAACACCATCAGTGACTTGAAATAGAATAAAATCTAATCAGCAATGAAGTTCAATGGTTCAAACCAAACCCAATAAAAGCAGATTCTGTGACTGAAAGACTTTTAAAATGTAAACACAATCTATAATTTGTTGAAAAACCTCTTCAGTGTTGAATGAAGGACTGGAACAATGCCTCTGGAGTGACATTGGGGGTGCCAATTTTCAAAAATGGGGCCACAATTCTCAGTCACCCTGGGAAAGTTTATTCTAGGGTGCTGTAAAAGATGTGACAACCAGCTGTCAAATCTCAGATCAAGGAGAAGCAGAGTAGCATTTGTCCAGTGGAACCAAATGGTAACCATTGCAGAATTGTTAATGGCATGATGGGAGTTTGGTGTTCCAGTGCATGAATGTTGCACTTGAAGAGGGCTTACAATTATGTCCCCAATGCATTCTGTGGGTATTGCTGCATGAGTCCTACGGGGTGCTTGGGCCACTCAAGGACTGATCAATCAAAGCAACAGCTTGGCTCTCAATCTCAGACCTAAACCAAACTTGCTCCCAGGTTGGACTCCTTCAGGGCTGCTTAAGTTAATTTTACTAGAAAATATTGAAGAAACCGATTGGACCTTGGGAAAAGTAAGTAAACAAACTTAATTGTAAAAAGTATTGTGAAATTATTACATGTGTGAGCTGTACTTTTTTGACGCTGAGACTACTTGATAAATCTCAGTATAGTTAAATTCAAATCAAGTTGATACAACTTAAAAACCTTTAGTCACAAGAACTTAATATACTCAACCAAGATAAGTGGGCGTTACTTGAAATGTGGTATAATATAAACAATTATTTAAACAATTTTGTTCTGTTTGTCTCTGTTCTGTCTCTAAAGAGTCAGAGCTCCTCAATAGCACCTGGTCAAAACTGGTATGAACCAGGTTTTTTGGCAGGTGCAAACAGGCAAACTTGATTATTTTAGGTAGTTTGAGCTCAAACATATAAGCTAGGCCATTAAAAGTACAGTTTACTCAAACTTATAAGTGGTATTAAAATTACACGTGTTTAAACAGAACTCAGTTTGTTTAAGTAGAAGTACTGATTGGACCTAAAAAACACAATTACAATAGGAAAGGACATGAAACAGCTCAACTAACTCAGGATTAACAAATAATGCTAACAATTTAGAATTTTTTAAGTAATGTGAACAAGATAATTTGAGTTGAATCAAATTTGGGTTTACAATAGGGTTCCTAGAAAGCAGGTATTTACAGGTCCTTCTCAAAAAAATTAGCATATTGTGATAAAGTTCATTATTTTCTGTAATGTACTGATAAACATTAGACTTTCATATATTTTAGATTCATTACACACAACTGAAGTAGTTCAAGCCGTTTATTGTTTTAATATTGATGATTGTGGCATACAGCTCATGAAAACCCAAAATTCCTATCTCAAAAAATTAGCATATTCCAACCGACCAATAAAAGAAAAGTGTTTTTAATACAAAAAAGGTCAACCTTCAAATAATTATGTTCAGTTATGCACTCAATACTTGGTGGGGAATCCTTTTGCAGAAATGACTGCTTCAGTGCGGCGTGGCATGGAGGCAATCAGCCTGTGGCACTGCTGAGGTGTTATGGAGGCCCAGGATGCTTGGATAGCGGCCTTAAGCTCATCCAGAGTGTTGGGTCTTGCGTCTCTCAACTTTCTCTTCACAATATCCCACAGATTCTCTATGGGGTTCAGCTCAGAAGAGTTGGCAGGCCAATTGAGCACAGTAATACCATGGTCAGTAAACCATTTACCAGTGGTTTTGGCACTGTGAGCAGGTGCCAGGTCGTGCTGAAAAATGAAATCTTCATCTCCATAAAGCTTTTCAGCAGATGGAAGCATGAAGTGCTCCAAAATCTCCTGATGGCTAGCTGCATTGACCCTGCCCTTGATAAAACACAGTGGACCAACACCAGCAGCTGACATGGCACCCCAGACCATCACTGACTGTGGGTACTTGACACTGGACTTCAGGCATTTTGGCATTTCCCTCTGCCCAGTCTTCCTCCAGACTCTGGCACCTTGATTTCCGAATGACTTGCAAAATTTGCTTTCATCCGAAAAAAGTACTTTGGACCACTGAGCAACAGGCCAGTGCTGCTTCACTGTAGCCCAGGTCAGGTGCTTCTGCCGCTGTTTCTGGTTCAAAAGTGGCTTGACCTGGGGAATGCGGCACCTGTAGCCCATTTCCTGCACACGCCTGTACACGGTGGTTCTGGATGTTTTCACTCCGGACTCAGTCCACTGCTTCCGCAGGTCCCCCAAGGTCTGGAATCGGTCCTTCTTCATAATCTTCCTCAGGGTCCGGTCACCTCTTCTCGTTGTGCAGCATTTTCTGTCACACTTTTTCCTTCCCACAGACTTCCCACTGAGGTGCCTTGATACAGCACTCTGGGAACAGCCTATTCGTTCAGAAATGTCTTTCTGTGTCTTACCCTCTTGCTGGAGGGTGTCAATGATGGCCTTCTGGACAGCAGTCAGGTCGCCAGTCTTACCCATGATTGTGGTTTTGAGTAATGAACCAGGCTGGGAGTTTTTAAAAGCCTCAGGAATCGTTTGCAGGTGTTTAGAGTTAATTAGTTGATTCGGATGATTAGGTTAATAGCTCGTTTAGAGAACCTTTTCATGATACGCTAATTTTTGAGATAGGAATTTTGGGTTTTCATGAGCTGTATGCCACAATCATCAATATTAAACCAATAAACGGCTTGAACTACTTCAGTTGTGTGTAATGAATCTAAAATATATGAAAGTCTAATGTTTATCAGTACATTACAGAAAATAATGAACTTTTTAACAATATGCTAATTTTTTGAGAAGGACCTGTATTTAGAGGGGAAGGTGTCTGGTGTTGGAATCGAGCATTTTATTACCACTTTCAGCAGATGATGTAGTTCCGTTGGTGTCCTCAAGTCATGACCTTCAGCATACACCAGAGCTGTTTGCGACTGAGTCAGACCCTCCCAGTTGAGGACTTTGGACTAGAAATCTAGACAGACCATAGCAGAAGCAAAATTGTCTTGCTTTGCAGGTCAGTCTAGCCACGCTCTATTGGAACCTCAGCAGGCCGAAACAGTCTTGTGCCTTGCCAATCACAGTGCTATATCGGTTTGGTGGGCAGAATGATGAGTCATCGCTAACGCCATGAAACGAACCACTGGTTCAGATCGATGAATCTCTCCATCCCTACTGGAGACCTGTCCAGAGTGTCTACTGCCTCTCTTGCCCTCTGCCAGAGGAGTTAGGGCTGGAATATACTTGCTGTTTAGCCACGCAAACGCGTGTTTAAGAGGGCTGCTTGTGTTGATTTGAAGCGTCGTTTGTTCGCGTCCACCGAAATTAAAGCGACGCGCCCGAATGCTGTAATATACGAGTAACCAGTAGGTGGAGTTGACAAAACGAGCGAGACACATTCACCACAGTGACTCCGTCTCTGGTTTAGAGGTTTTTCATACTATCTAAGACAGTGATTCCCAACCCTGGTCCTCAGGGCACACTGTCCTGCATGTTTTCCATGTCTCTGCTTAAGCACACCTGATTTAGATCGCCTCCTCAGGAGGACATCACATGCTGCAGATGCCTGTTAATCACTGATTCATTTAAGTCAGGTGTGTGGCAGCAGAGAAACACTGGTGTTTGAAAGGGCAACATGGGGAAAACATGCAGGACAGTGGTCCCTGAGGACCAGGGTTGGGAAACACTGATCTAAGATTCCGCTGCTGTCTTATTTTCTGTCATAATGTCAAAATTAACCAGTTACTGATTTATTTTATTGATGCCATGTTTGTTTTGATTGTACCGGCTCTCTATCCAGTCTGAGTACTCTCGTTTGCCCCCTAGTGGAACACTCTGGTACTACATGCATTGCAGCGCCGTGTAGCAGTGAGTATGTGAACAAAGACGCAGCCTGCTGCCTGCGCCAACGCGAGGTTAAACAGCAAGTATAATCCGAGCCCTTGGGCACAGCACTCCATGACCACACTGACTAAAAGCTGTTAGGAATGTTCAGGCTCAAATTTAAAAGGTCAAAAGTCAAACGCTTTAAAAAATACTATAAACACATTCTCTTTTCCTATAAAGCCGAGCGCTGGTAAGCGAACAGAAATTAGGATTGGGTATGGAGGGATGTGATATAAAAGCTCCTGATAATGTGAAATAAATTTAGCTCCAATTTCCCGGCACAGAGGGATTTGATGTCACAGTGGTTCATCTCATTGGCCTTTTGACATGACCAAATCAAATGCTGAGGCCTTCATTTTACTATAATTTGACAGACAGACTGGATTCACAAAGCTGGTAACTAAAGCTTTATATCTCATAATGTCTGAGGTTGTTACTAAAAGGAAAAAAAGCCAGAAAATTTACCACCAGAAAAACGTCAGCAAGAGAAACGTCCAACCAAACAACAAGACCAGTAGCGTTGCAGAATGAACGCCAAAAAAGTCCACACATTTTTTTCTCTGCCTTAGATGATGCCACCTCTCTGCTGGAGGCCATTTTTTTTACCATAAAATGACCGTCTGAAGCCTTACTGTTTGACACAGAGGGTATTAAGTTGGTTTGATTGGGCTTAGGTTGAGTTATCACATCCCCCAACCGGACACTACGCACACAGACTGAGCCCACCACAGAGGACAGAGGAAGAGGACTTGAAAGCAGGTGCAGAATTCCTATGACATAAAGCTGAGTTGAAAAAGACTAGCTGTCTGTACTTTAGGCTTTAATGGTCTCTTTCATACAAAGAACTGCCAGAGGCAGTGTATCAGAGGTGGGTAGTGAGAGGGTGGTGGCAGCAGCGCTTGCAGAAAGATTGTTTTAAAGAGCTTGATGGGAATCTATAATCTGGTATAAACTCAAAGTATTTTTATTAACAACTTTCCAATAAACACTGAGATACTCTCATGTCATCGGGCTTATGGGGGATCAAGCCCCGAGGCCCAGCGACATGAAGGGAAACACGACTCTGTGAGGAAACAGAATATGACTGGGAGAATTCCAATTATGGCTAACTTTGAACTGTTGTCTGTGTAGGCCTGAGGGATGGGGAGGGTGCATCGTGTGGCGGTGATTGGTGTCAGACTGTTGTGTCAATGTTAGCTCAACCAAATAAGATTTATAGTGTCCCTTTAATGAATAAGTCGCTGATCTTCAATGCCTAGCTTAAGTCAAACCTTCTATTGGTAAAATGTCTGAAAGCATACCTTAAAAATAGAATGAAACAACAAAAAAGGGTTAGTGGCATCAGGACTAGTACCACAAAAAGACTAGTGGATATTTCAAAGTTCTGTTGTGTCACGGAGGTCAGAAACACCAAAAATGCTCTCCCACAGTGGCCATAGACTATATAAACTGTAAACTGAACACAGGAATGGAATTTAAAATTTATAACAAAAGTGCCCCCTTGTGGTTGGCTGCAGTAAAGGTAGAACAATGACTTTAAACTTTATGTTTTCAATAATTTAGTAAGTAGGTAGGATTTACGGTCTTACATCTTGAGCGTGCACACACTTGCTCCAAAAACGCACCATGGCAGCACTCGTAAAGGAAATATCACTAAACCTTTCTCCAAAAGGAACAGACTTCATCTATCTTTAGACTTCGGCTATGGGTCTTTGGGTGACCCATATCTGCAAGTTTGCTTGTGATCAAAGCATTGAGTAGTTGAAAATAGTGATTTTTTTAAACAAATATTATTATGCATAAAATCAATTATCCACATAAGAAGTTGAGTTTAGCCAAACCTTTAAGTTTCAGTGCAACTAAGAGTTTTTTTTAACTAGAAGCTAATTAAATAAATTTTTGTTGTTTTATGAGTGTTTTTGTCCCGTTGTAACATGTTTTTTTTCTTCTATCGCTGCTAACTAATGGCGTGGTCATCGTCATAAATGAAAATAGGTTTTCAGTCGACTCACCTGGTTAAATTAATATTAAATGTAAAAATACACACACACACACACACACACACACATATACATATATATATATATATATATGTATATAGGGCTGCGCAGTGGTTAGCGCTGTTGCCTTGCAGCAAGGAGGTCGTGGGTTCGCATCCCGGCCTGGGGTCTCTCTGCATGGAGTTTGTATGTTCTCCCTGTGTGCGCGTGGGTTCTCTCAGGTTGATTGGCCTCTCTAAATTGTCCTTAGGTGTGTGTGGTTGTTTGTCCTGTGTGTTTCTGTGTTGTCCTGTGATGGACTGCCAACCTGTCCAGGGTGTACCCTGCCTGCATGCCCACTGACTGCTGGAGATAGGCACCAGACCCCCCGCGACCCTGCATGGATAAGCGGGTATAGATAATGGATGGATATATATATATATATGTGTGTGTGTGCGTGTGTGTGTATTCCACACAGTTCTCACATCCCCCTTTTTGATGCATCAAATTGAGAATTTTCCTCTCCAATGTGTGTGAAACCAGTGTAAAGATTGAGATGAGAAAAACAGTTTGAGACTCAATTCTATCTGTAAGATTTTAGATCCCTGAGTTGACCTTGGTCAGTTGTTGTCACCTAATTGCTACGCAGAAATAATCCCACTCAGATGTAATTAAGAACAATTTGGTTCCGTTTTAAAATCTTTTCTTTGACCCAAAAGTTATGTTGTCTATGAAGGAGATGTACAAATGCAGAAGAAATGATGAATTTAAAAAATCCTTTTTAGTTTGGATGTGGCCTAAGAACCTATACCAGTATACCTGTAGTCGCTGCACAGTCGAAGACGGAGCAGTTCCTCCAGACTTTTAAATCCCCTCTATGTCCTTTGATTAGAGCCTGATGTCTGTTTGCAAAAAGGTGACGGAGCTGGCAGTAATAAACAAGACTGACCAGAGTGAACATTCCTCCCTCTAGGTGAATAAAAACCACCAAAAGAGACTTTTGCACGAACCTTTATTAGGGCAGCTCATGTCTTACTCTGAAGAGTTGTGTCTGGCTGCACAGAGCAGATTAGCCAGGCATCAAGTCACCGACACAAACTGCACTGGGCATTTTGTGATGTTTGTCACTGATTTTATGGGGTCGCTGTAGCTGCATATTTCCACAGATAAAGCAATCTTTTCACCACTGCTGCCTGTTCCTCCATAAAATGTCACATAGTAACATAATTCATAAACGAAGCAAAAATTATGATTCCGAGTGTATTTTCTCTAATTCTATACACTAGGGAAATTATTATTTTTTTATTGCAAGCATGGTTGTATATTTGATTAGGTTATAAACATTAGCTCTCTGTGCTTCCAGGTCTAGCAGTGATTAACTTCCACAGGGGGTCATTAATCATACTAATAAAATAAATGCAATAAATATTGCAGAACAGCAACAAAGGGACAGCAGCTAATGACATATAATCTGTGGTATATGATCTGTTATGAATCATATTAATGTTGGCTATTGCTTTGTATTGTTGAACTAAGATTTTCAGGGAAAAAATCACCAATGAAAATGTTGTGCTTAATCTTACAATGGACCTGACTGGTGTCTTGATGTGTGGTTAGGGTTAGCATGTAACAGAAATAAGTGATTTTAGTCACATAAGAAGGTAAACACTGTTGTTTGCATTCATAACACGAGTTTATCTTAATTTTAAATTTCTCCAGAATAAAGCTCATGAGTAAAGATTTCCTTCAAACCAACTAATAGAAACCTATTAAGTATCCTTTCATGCAAAATGGCCTAAAAACACATCAGCATCCATGGGCGGACTATGCTAAATGATGGTCATTAATGTAAATTCCACCTGTGTCTGAGAAAGAGAGAGCATTGGTGTGTGGATGGAGGGGCAGATGAGGAAGGAAAGACACTAAATCACCATCAGAAGAAAGATTAATAGATACACAGGAGACTGAGAGAATAGTGGAGAGCAGCAGAGAGAACAAAACGTACAACCGATAAAGTTGGATTGTCCTCTGCTGGCTTGATCCATTATGGTGAATCATGTCTTTGTACCAAGTGTGCTTTCCTTTGTTGTCTTTATCAGTTTAAACATCCAGACTAAGACTGAGAATAACTACACATGTTCCAGCATTTAAAGGTACACTACGTACATTTGTTATTGTTTAAAATCATTTTCTTGAGTAGGTGCTAAGATTAGAACACTACATTCACAACTTGATCCTCTCCGGACTGGTGACCAGAAATCTTAAGCTTGGTCTATGCTTGACGCATCCGCGAGGTCCGTATGGCTCCACGCGGCCAAATTACGTCATTTCAGCAACCACGCCCCTCCGCGCGGCCTCTGTGTGGCCCAAAGTTTCCGCACGGATAAACATGGCGGACTGGCTGTTTTGTGTTGTATGCATGCCATAGAGCCCTATGCCACCCCCTACAGTCTGGGTAAATATTGGCTCACAGCGGGGACAAGTTGCAGAAAGTATAAACGCTGCAAAAGTCGTCTTGGCCTGATTCCGCACGTCTGATTTCCACGTGGAATGTACATGCCTCAAGCATAAACCAAGCTTTACAAAGTCACATATCTCGCAAGAAGCAGTAACGCTTTACGATGATCCGTGTTTACGCCTCAGAACCGTAGTTGTCAATTCTTTGATTTTGGCTGAGAAACTCCTGAATTGTACCCGTTTCCCGCTGGCTTCCAGTAGCACTATTTTTCCAGAAATTAACTCATTCACTGCCAGCCGTTTTCTGATCAGAAAGCCCCTGACTGCCAGCGTTTTGAGCGTTTTTACTGTTTTTGGAACAGTCACAGAACATTGTGCTCTATGATCATATAAATGCCAAAACTACCAAAAGAAAGAGTAGACTCACATTTCTTACATCAGGAAGAATCGCCGTATTTCTAGCGTTATCCGTTCTTTCACAATCTGGTGCCCAAGCGCCGCTGCAGAAGCATTTCCGGTTCGGCGAATAGTTTTTTTCACAGCAGCGGGCCAAAACAAACTCGTAATCCTCGTAATTTTCCGCTTCCTGATCATGTGACGTGTGACATACACGGATAAAGATCCGCTTTAGACACGTGATGTTTGTTCTCACGGTGCGAGGGCTCGTTCCGACGCCCACCCCGTAAAAAAATCCAAATGACGACTATAGTCGTCAATGGCAGTGAATGAGTTAAGTTAATTGAAAAAAATTCTTCCCTGCTCTCTCAGAGACCGGAGGGATGCTACACGTCTGCTGCTGGAAAATTTCCTTATTTTCAAATCTGTCACTTGACAGGTATACTCAGAAAGACGAGCTAGAGAACCCAGTTGACATTTTTTGTCGTGCTCATCAAGAAAACCTTTATTCGCTGAAGCCAGAAAGAGAAAAAGACCAACCGAGCGCAAAAGGAGTCAAACAGGAGTCAACATCGAGAAAGCATCAATGACGAGAGCTCAGAGAGACAAATAAGGATTCAAGTTGAATGCAGACCTCGTCATCATTTTATTGAGCTTGTAAGTATAACTTTATATTGTTTGAAGAATGAAAGAATGAAGAATGCCAAAATTTCATCAATGTTGACAAATTTTAGCAAAAATAGTGTTTCAGCTCAACCACTGACTGTTTAAAGTACAGTTCAACAGACCACCCTGTGCTGTTAAATGTGTGTGAATGACTAAATGAAAAGGTCTTTGTTGTAAAAGAAAGAACCTCAGAAAATTGTTTCGTAACTGAGCCCAGATTTCAGACATTAAACAAATATTGTTATATTTTATTTTTACTCTGTCCTATTTTACTCATTTATAATAATCAAGATGCTGCAGATTCTCCTCTCTTTCTCTGACATAAACGTTTTTTAACTGGAGAGATTCCAACAACTCCAACAACGATGTAACTGGCTTCAGAAAGACTGAGGCTAATAATACTTTCTGGTGATGCCTCGCCTCATCGAGTCTTGCTTTATTTATTTATTCATTAATTTACTTATTTCACAGCAGTTCCTCTCATTCTGCCCACACAGCCACAAAGTCTATAATAAACTCACATCTCTCTTCTGCTAATGTGTGGATGAATTTGCCTTAAGTAGGGGTAATGCCAGCTCTCTTGTTTGTTGCTGCGACTTATTCGACGCATCAAATATTTTTCTAGCCTGGCAAGCCATTCTATATATGTGAGTATATAGTCTGGACATGACCCACACTGAAAGGTCAGTTGTGGGGCAGAGTCCAGTGCATTCTATTGGACAACAAACAACGTAACGTGCTCACCGCTACAGATGTCAGCCAACGGGGCAGTCCGCCATACACTGTAGAAGACACAAATTCATTATATTTCTAAGTAAAGGATTTAAGTACCTCTGTCTGCTCCTGACTCAAAGAAAAACCCAAGTCTAAATAGTCCAAAGTTGATGCCAAAGCCATTTCAAACAAGCCAGCGCCATCTTGTTCCACTTTGTCGCATCATCCTGCCCACCAAACCGATACAGCGCTGTGATTGCCCCATCAAATCAATAGAGCGCTGTAATTGGCCCATCAAATCGATAGAGCGCTGTGATTGGCCCATCAAACCGATAGATCGCTGTGATTGGCCCATCAAATAGATAGAGCGCTGTAATTGGCCCATCAAATAGATAGAGCGCTGTGATTGGCCCATCAAATCGATAGAGCGCTGTGATTGGCCCATCAAATCGATAGAGCGCTGTGATTGGCCCATCAAATCGATAGAGCGCTGTGATTGGCCCATCAAATCGATAGAGCGCTGTGATTGGCCCATCAAATCGATAGAGCGCTGTGATTGGCATGGCACTAGACTGGCCGGGGCTGCTGAGGTTCCAATCAAGCGTGCAAAGCCCAACATGCAGAGCAAAATCATTTTTGCTTCGGCAACTGACGGTCTAGATTTGTAGGCTAATATTTTTTCTGTTGTTCTGATCAACTGTTCACTTACAAAACCTACTATTAAATTATTCATCCACATGTTTTTTTAGATATAGGTTTGCTACAAACGTGTAATTTTCCTGCAGCGGACTGCATACACTGTAGTGTAAAGCGCTTTGGAGTCCTCTGACTCTGAAAGGCTGTATACAAGTGTGGGTCATTTATCTTTTACCTCTCCTCAGTTCATCACATGGAATTCACTATTCCAGAGCAGCCTACAGCAAAGGTACAACCTTCTCTGAGTGTAGGCTTTGTCTTTAGTACGCTATTTATGTTTGTATATATATATCTATATGTATAGATAGATAGATATAGATATATATATAGTGTATCATAATGATTCAGCCAAGTGAAGTAAATGAGGAGGGGAAAGTTAAGCAAAGAAAAATAAAGCACTTTCAATCTAACAACGAAGAAATGAATTCCTTTTTTTCTTTCTTTTTTTAGATGAACATTATTTTATGGTTTAACAGTGTTTGTTCTACAAACAATCTTAAAAACCTTAAGTCGGTTGCCTTTCCACCAATGCTCTATTCTCTTTTTTTTATAAAGAAATCAAGTCACACAGAGAAAAACAGGCTGAATTAGATGTTATTAGTCTACAGGTGAGAGTAGGGAGACACAAGCAGGGATTTGTAGGAGTCACAGGAGTTAACTTTGACCTGCCACATCTTCCAATATTTATATTTTTATCCAAGTCATACACACACAAACACACACACACACACACACACACACACACACACACACACACACACACACACACACACACACACACACACACACACACACATGCACAAACACACACCCAAGCATCTGTTATGTTGCAGTTCACGCCAAACACCATTATTCATCTCTGAGACTCAAGCAGTTTTGAACCACAAGAGGCAGTTGTTTGATAGCCATACCCTTTAAGCTACTGACACACACACACACACACACACACACACACACACACCCCTCCTCACCCCATCTCCTCACCTAACCCCCAAAACACCCTGAAACTAAATTTATTCATTCATCCAATCATTTTTGCCCCTTCACTGTTTGAGAGGAGGTGAATAGGCCCATTGTGCTGCAACCTGTGTACCTCAGCCCCTCAAGCTCTCGGGCCAATTTTTCCTCCCATGCTGTCCCCTTAAGAGAGGAGAACTGAAATGAAAAGCAGCGTCCTTCTTCTCCCCCTCCTGCTCTTCTGCTCCCTCTGCCATCATCCTCCCATCCTCCTCTCCTCTGCAAAAACAACCCATAATGGGGGACTAGAGGCTGTCCATTTTTTCTGCCAGAAAGAGGGTAGAGAGGAAGAGAGAGTAAGCCAGGGAGGAGGAGAGAGGGAGAGCAAAAAGTGAGCCCATCATCCTTGATTAGGCCTGTCACCACCAGGTAGGAGGCAGCAATTAGCCTTGGCCAGGCCTGTTCCACTGAGACACGTGCATGCCCACACGCCTCACACACACACACACACGCACGCACACATAATTATGTCGATACCACAGACACTCATGGAGACACACACCCATACACTCAGGAGACCCGCTGAATGAGTGCGGCATCTGTTAGAGAGTGATTTGGCTGGTGAAGTGAAATAAAGGATGGATGAATGTGTGGTGAGGAGAACCGTGGTGGCACCCTGGCATGGAGGAACCAGAACAGGAAGCAAAGTCATGTTGAAGGACAGGGAGAGTAGACGGTGGCAAGAAAAGTTAGCACCAAAGGTACCAGGACAGGTGTCAGAGAACAGCGAGAGAAAAGGGAGAGGAAGAAAAACTCTTGCATCGCTAAAGTCTGAGGAATGTTTTTTACTGAAGAAGCAGCAAAAACAGAAATGAAGAAAGAGAAGAAAAATATGATTGATGGTACAGTTTATGTTGGGACCAGAGAAAAGGCTAGGTATGGTGTGGGCGGAATGAGGGATAGAGTGGAAGAAAGAAGGAAGAGTTAAGGGGGACAGATGGAGTGTGGAAATGCAGAGGAAAGCAGGAATGGAGGAAACAAGAGGTTGAGCGAGAAGGGAAGGAAGGGTGGGTGCTGAGACGGACCGGGAAAGGGAGAGAGGAGATTGGCTGTTTGGTTTTGATAACATGAGCCAAATCGATTGTGGCTGACTAATCCAGTTAGTTATGGCTGAGGCATGCAAAAGAGGCGCTTATGGGGTGTTAGGTTGTAGTGTGTGTGTGTGTGTGTGTGTGTGTGTGTGTGTGTGTGTGTGTGTGAGTGAGTGAGTGAGAGAGAGAGTTGGTGTGAATGGTTGGGGTTCTACAACCAGAGTATTCCCAATCTGTGTTTGTCTGAAGCATGTCCAAAGCTGACATGAGGCAAAGCTTGTGCCATGCTGGGAGACTTTGTTCAATAAACACACACACGGTAAAGAAGTCACTCTTTTATGCATGGGGGGGGGGGGGGGGGGGGGGGGTATAACACCCAAAATTATAGTCCAAGTCTTTGGAAGTGGGTTTTTAAAGAAAAGTGTCAAACAATTATTATTGTAACTATTGAAGATTGCCTTTTGAACAACCTCAGTATGACTCTGATGGGATTGATGAGTCAACCACTAGTCCACGAGGGACCGAGATCAAGGTGGATAATGTCAAGTTATGTCATAAGTTGGTTAAGTTAACATTCATGAACTCACCCATTTTGGGTCGCAATGGAGAAGGCTGTTGCTGATTTAGCGTCAAGGAGAGAGCAGTGCACGTCTCAACTAGTAGAAGCTAACTGTTAGCATTAGCAACTTCACAACATAGCAGAACTCCTATAGGCTCGTGGTAGTTGTGGAGATAAAATATCAACATTGCAAAACAAACAGAGCCAGTGGTAGAGTTGTGTTGCTGTTAGCCAATCAGAGGCGAGATGTCTGAATATCAGGAAATAGGACTCCAAAACCCACCATCTTCAGCGAAACTCCACTGTGGCTAACTTCTAGTTCCTGAAACAGGAGCACCAGAGCTTTTTTCCCACAGAGATAAACTCAGAAGGCATTCATGTATACTAGAGACCACTACAAATGTATTGGAAAAAAAACGAGTGAACTTGGTCTTTAAATTAACAAACTCATAAGTTTTAAATTTGTTATACTGGCTCATGCAAATTCTGTTTCCCATGAGCTTCTGTCTACCATCATTTTCCCTTTAAAAGGTTTATTTACCACCTAGAATCAGTAATGGATGGTAGTTTCACATAGAAGTCTGCCATTGGTTACAAGCACAAGTAGCAGCAGCTAGTAGCAGGAAGAACACATTGTTTGCTGGAATTACCATGTAAAAATGGACATCAATGTAAAGATTTATAAAGTAGTGTTTTCGCAAACTTTGCAAGCTAAATTTTAAAATTTGTTTATTTTTAAAAAGGTAGCTATCGTCTTTGGTCTTGGTTTGGTTAAATTAGCCAGTAGCTCATGATTTTGGTCAGAACTGATCTCAAATTCTATTTACAACAGATTAGACCTTGATTGTTCATAATCTTTCTGCAAAACTCACATAAAAAACAGTAATTAGTGTTTTTTAAAGCCAAACTATGCAACTTTTTCATATTTTAAATCATTTTCTTCTGCCAGTTTGTGCTAAAATGAGCCTTTACAGGGTTAATGAAATGTCACTCAGACCCCCACCGCCCTCTGTGGCCAGAATACCGCATTTGCAACTTCAGAGTGGCGGTCCGGTCCCTGTTGGACTTAGTAAAGTGGAGCTGGCATGCCTGGATCTGCAGTCTGCTTCCAGCATGTTTCCTGCATGTTTTAGATCATGAACACAGCTGATTTGTTTGATTTAGTGATGAACCACTCCTGTAGACACTAATGAAGACTGAGGAGACATTTCAGCAGTTAGATTAAGGTGTTAAAAAACGAACACACAGCGAGGAGATAAGTTTCACTTTCACTTTCACTAACGACACTAGGAGGTGCTAAAAGCAAGCAAAACTGCCAAGTGTTCCTTTAAAATAAAGGCATGATTCATATAATATAAACAAGAAACTATCTTGTCCTGACCTTTGAGCTAAGTGGATTGTTTCTGAAGCGTTTGAAGACCAATTGACTCTTGGGAAATCAAAGTATTTTTAAATTTTTCATTTAATATTCATCCATTTCTCTATTTGACTTTACCAGAAAGTCACCAAACATTTTAAAGAATAACAACTTTTGTCCCATTTCGTTTAAAAACGAAACGGTCAATAAAACTGGACTAGTCGTAACGGCAGCAGTAGGTGCTTTTGGGTGCTTAGCATTCTCTGCTGGGTTAGGCTGCATTTTACAATCAGCCACTTATGTAGAAAAGGAACACTGGCATGTTAAATCACTTCATCTATAATTGCTTGCGTTTACTTCTCCTTAGAGGGCCAGGCCTAAGAAACTCTCCAGGGCCTAATAAATGCTGCTCCTGACCATATTTCTGATGAGGGACTTGGGCTGGGGGGGTGGGGTAGAGGAAGAGGTTTGACGCTCATTTTTCACAAACAATTTTTTCATTTTTCTTCACAGGCAGACAGTTGGCATTAGATTAGGGGAGGCCTAACAGAGGCAGGGCTGCTAGCAAATTGTGTGGCTTGAAGGGCAAATGCCCCTCTGAATTTATCAACTTATGGCTCCAGTGAGCTGCGAGGGATGGTGATGACCTTAACGTACCCTCCTAAGGATGCCTTTTACCGTCACTCCTTGCTGAGGCTCCGTATATGGCCATGGGCTACCCGTCTGAACGAGCAGTTTCATTTTCAATAAATCTGCCAGTAAATTGGTTATTTACAATAGAACCGAATGCTGCAATTTGCTTCATTTTTACATAAATAAGTCATGCCCTTACCATTACACATAACACTAATATAACATGACCTTTTACTCTGACAACCTGCATGTGACTTAAAGTAACAATCATTTACATGAAAAAATAAATCTTAATAATTTTGATGACAGCGATCGAAACATTTCTGACATGGGATCTCACTTAACTAGTTGATCAGGCGTCTGATCACTGTGTGTTTCATTGATCAGTATTGTTGTAGCTGACCACACTGAGCTTCAGATCTCGATTGTTGACTTACTTTCTATGTTTTATGTGAGCTGTGCCATTAGTAAGGCACCAAATGCCGGAAAGCTGGGGTTAACTGCAGTGCAGCGCTCCTTTGATGACTACAGCTAAAGAACTACAGCGTCGTGCGGTAAGTCAGCATTTCCGCCTTCTTTCGGATTGGTTATTTTTGAGCTGGCTAGTCCCGCCCCTCATGGTGCTCGCTGCCTGTGAGTGACTGTTCCGCTGTATAGAATAGACAGAGGGAGAGTCTGGCAGGCCAGGCTAGCAGAACGGCAGCTTCAAATAGAATCCATTATAGTCTATGGGGGTGATTCAAACCAGCCGCGATGCGGAAATTTTCAGACGCATCCCAGAAGCAGCATGTTGTGCTGCTAAAGATATCAAGTTTCGATAAAAGTCTATTGCAGCGATGTGATTTTATATTGATTACGTCTATACATGTGACCTCACGGCTTATGTATTCTCTGCATCGTTAGAGAAGTGCAGCGGTGTGTTTTTTATGGCTTTAATCCTGGCAGTGGAGAGGAACAACATTATATATGACATCAAACAGCGATATCAAATGTGATTTCCTTCTTTTTTGGTTAATGGCGGATGTCATAAACAAACCGTGACCTTTGAAGTCTCGAGGGATCTTGTGATCTCGCGAGTCAAGCGAGGAGGATGGAGGAAGTCTCGAGGGATTCACCTTGTGTGCACTGACAAGCAGCAAAAATCGCGAGTAAACCTTGCCTTTCCACGACGCTGATGCTTCCAGTGTGCAGTAGGCTTTAGGCTCCCTATGGGCTCTATGCACACTCCACTTCCACATTCCACATAAGACCACACTTCTACTTCCGGTTGTTAGAGTCGTCAGCGAAGCTGTTACATGGCTGAGAGTTTGGAGTTCACCCGGTGCTTACTGGAGTTACCAAAAGTTACAATCAATGATGTACGGCAAATTGTCTCTTTGTTTAGATTAAATAAATGAATAAAGTGGTTGTCTCACATTTTTCTAATAATCCTCCACCAATAACATGTCCGACCGAAAAGCCATAAGCAACCAACTCCAATAAGCACCGGGTGAACTCCAAACTCTCAGCCACTTCACTCAGCTTCACCTACGACATAACAACCTGAAGGAGGAGTGTGGTCTTATGTGGAACGCAGAAGTGGAGCGTGCATATAGCCCATAGCAGCCTGAGCCGGGGGTGGGTGGGCGTGGCCAGCTCCAGCTTGATTTCCTTAAGGTGACAGAGCCCTGAAACGACTCATTTTGAAAGTTACTGAAAATGTCAGGAATAAAACTGCTGAAATTACTTCATGTGAGAGGGACTTTGTGCAAAAAACTTCATAAACATGTTTTATAGACACACTGAATTACCTCTGTGTATGAAAAGTGCTATATATATATATATATATATATATATATATATATATATATATATATATATATATATATATATATATATATATATATATATATATATATATATATATATATATATAAAGCTGTCTTTTCTAGACCTATATATTACATTAATGACTGACTTTAAATAAGTCCTAATAGGTCCCCATTAATATTATGTTAGAAAGCTTTTGATGTATATTATGTAACATTTTGCCACTATTAAAATGCAGTATTAAGGTATATACAGTATATTTTTAAATATATTACTTATTTAAATACTGACCCCAAGAATCCCAGTACAGTCATTAGGATAAACAGTGATTCCCTTTATTTGCTGTCCTACAGTAAGAACAGCTGAAGTTGGGACACAGAGAATGCATGCTGTGGTTGCACGCTGTTCCTGCAGCTCTCTGCAAGTCTGTGTGCTTTAGCGTAAAGCTGAAGGGTTTTTTTGCTCAGTGCACCATAACTCTCTCACCGTGACAACTTCATACAAAGAACAGTTGTTCCATCAGATGTGTAACTCATCCAGAATGCTATGGAAAAGCAAACTATTCAGAACCATTCCAAAATATACTCAGCTGTACTGCTGTCAGAAAAGGACTTGAGCGTGGAATCAGAAGCGGCTGAATGAATGCATTGTGCCTTAAAAGCATACAGGAAATTATACATCTCTTATGTGGCCACAAAAGTGGACAATCATGCAGAGCAGAGAGACATCCAGATGGAAAGTTATTAAACTAAACAGATAAATTATTTTCATGTGAGTCTCGAATACAGATTAAGGTAAATGCATGAGCAGCTCACACACTCTGCTGTATAATTATAAACCAAAACCCTGCAGGACTTTTTAATGAGTCTTGTTTGCATCTCTTATATAACATAAGTCTTCTGTAATAATAGCTGAAGATTAGAAAGCTTTTAATGTTTCTCACCAGCTTACAGGCACACTTGACAAATGAGTCACCACAAACCATATATTCAGACCAATAACACCATGAGAGTCAGTGGCTCTTTGATAATACTGCATGTAATACCGTGGACAAATTATATGCATGTGATTTATTACTTCCACACAGTTGTTTCTTCAGACTGTAATTATGGTGCAATCTAGACAATCAAAATACCTGTTAGTGGTTTGGAAGGAAAAGGTCAGCCATACCGATGCAGATTAAAAGCAAAATTAAATGTTTTACTACACAATAAAGCTACATACTATAACCCGTCTGTCAGTCTGAGATACTGACCACAGCACATTTCCCAATTCATAGACCTATTTCACCTGATTAAAAAGCTGTGGGCTGACTGGCTAGCAAGGTGTTTTTATGGCTGTACCAGTATAAACAGATAGTATTAAAAGGTGGGCCAAATTTAGTAAAACTTGGCAGTAAGACTACAAAAATCAGCTGGATATAAACATCTTCCATCCATTATGTGTCAGTTACTGACAGAATTGCTCAGTCAGAGATCACACACAAAGAAACCATTTACCCTTTAGACTTTGATAATAAAAACATGCATGAACCATTAATACCTGGTAATCTCCAAAATGGTGTGAACAAGGGTCTACGAGACTGAAAAAGTTTCTGACTTGTAGAAAGTTTTTTCTCAGAGGTCACCATCTAGATGCGGAAACATGTATTGCAACTTAAGCCCTTTTCCGTACTTCTGAGATCACAGCTAGAATTAACTCATTTCCTTTCCTTTTAAAATTATTCTCACATTATGTCCCTTATTCATATATAAATACAATGCCTCGACAAAATAAAAACTTACATTCTCTAATATTTTGTTGGACCACCTTTAGCTTTGATTGCAGCACACATTCTCTGTGTCATTGTTTCCATAAGCTTCTGCAATGTCACCAGATTTATTTCCATCCAGTGTTGCATTAATGTTTCACCAAGATCTTGCATTGATGATGGTAGAGTCTGACCGCTGCACAAAGCCTTCTCCAGCACATCCCAAAGATTCTCAATGGGGTTCAGGTCTGGACTCTGTGGCGGCCAATCCATGTGTGAAAATGATGTCTCATGCTCCCTGAACCACTCTTTCACTATTTGAGCCCGATGAATCCTGGCATTGTCATCTTGGAATATGGCCGTGCCATCAGGGAAGAACACATCCATTGATGGAATAACCTGGTCATTCAGTATATTCAGGTAGTCAGCTGACCTCATTCTTGGAGCCCATCCTGTTGCTGAACCTAGACCTGACCCACTGCAGCAACCCCAGATCATAGCCCCGCCCCCACAGGCTTGTACAGTAGGCACTAGGCATGATGGGTGCATCACTTCATCTGCCTCTCTTCTTACCCTGATGCACCCATCACTCTGGAACAGGGTCCATCTGGACTCATCACACCAGTTTTTAATAATGCGTTGGACAGTTCTGAACCCAGTTTTAGTCGTTTCTGCAATCTCCTTAGATGTTTTCTCTGCTTCATGCATGTCAATGATGTGACCCTTCTCACACAGACTAACTTCTTTTCCACGACCACCAGATGAGTCTTTCCACATGGTTGTTGAAGAAATGAGAAGCAGCTCATTGCACCAGTTGGGGTTAAACAACTTGTTGCAGCTGAAAGATAATTACCCATGCAGTAATTATCCAATAGGAGGCTCCTACCTGTTTGCTTAGTTAGATGCAGGTGGAGACTTTTTTGGCGGGGACAGGCAGTGTATGGCCCAATCCCAATACTCACACTTGCACCCTTGCCCCCTTCAATTGCGTGTTCCCGGCCAGGGGTGCAAGTGCGTAGGGTGTCCCGATTCTCAAGTGCGGAAGTTGACCACGTCCCTTTTGCACCCTTAATCCTCACTTCACCCACAATCCATTGCTGCGTGGGAATTTTGAGAAGAAGGCGGAGCAATGACTCAAATGCCTTTTCTGAAAATATGTATTTTCAAGTGAAAAAAGTTAATTTAAAAGTATGTATTCATGCTCTGAATGTTTTAGACGAAGATATAAATGTGGACAGCAATTAATTTAAATTTAATCAAATAATTGTTTGTTTGTGTGTTTGAAAGCTGTTAATAAAGATTTTTTAAAAAGCACAAACAGCGACCAGCATCCCAGTATGCGTCGCGGTCGATGACGCAATGCTCACTGTCCCAATTAGGCAATTATTTGCACACTTGTGTACTACGCACTCGAAGCCTTACTGCGCACTTCCTCTAAGTGCACTTCACAGAAGGGTGAGGGGCGCAGTGCGAATATTGAAATTGGGCCTATATATACAGGTATACAACCCTAACTTGAAGGAAAACAAATGCTGCTGTGCCAGTGCGACCGGCTGATTGGCTACCTGGAATGTCCCTGCCGAAGCCCCTCTGCATCATCATTGATCTGGCTGTGCTCAACCTGCAATTACATTGAGTGGCTGTACCTGGGAGTTCAGCATAAAAGTCTACTTGGTGAGACTGCAAAAGAGGATGACTGGAGATGATCGGAGGTGATCACCTTTGGGGAGCTCCTGCTTGTGTTGCATTTTTGAGAGGCCTTATGGAGGCCAGTTTTAAAGCAGCAATCCAGAATTTTCCCCTTTCATGAATTATGTATGATTTTTTAGAAATCCGTAAAAGTGATTGTTTTATCATGTAGTGTGATATAATGTAAGCAGCCCGCCGCCTGCCTCGTAAAATCCGTGCAATAGGAAACCGCCGAGTAAAACTAATCAATAGTGTTAGACTACCGCTTACGTTAGTACCTCAGTTGATGCAGAGTTGATGAACTTTTCACGGACAAGTAAGTCTTTAAAATATAAATATATGAAAACACAACATGACATGAAAATAATACTTGTAAAACAACGTGTTTTACCTCTGTTTGTTGGCTTTAGAAACACATTCATAAAAAAGAAACGTGCAGTCGCCATCTTAAATTATCGAGTCGACCCGACTATTGGTGCAATATGCTTGTCAGACACTAGATGGTGCCATCAGATAAAAGAAATACTCCAGAGAGCTACTTTAATAAAACACGAGTCCAGACCTCCTCCTTATGTTGTGGTTCTACGAGCTTAAAAAACATTTGCATATCCATGCCATAATTAAACAGGAGAGAGATAAAAGGTGCAATACAGAGAAAATTTTAACTATACAGCAAATTTAAGTGTTAATTTTTGGGTGTTTGTCCAATTTAACACTAAGAATAGTTAATTCTCAGTGTTATATATAGTTAACTCTTCTGGAGTTGACAATGTAACACTAGTGTTAAGAGTTACTATATTAACTCTAACACCAGTGTTAAATTGTCAGCTCCACAAGAGTTGGTTTTTGACACTAAATCAGTATTAAAGCACCAACTCTCCAAAAAGAGTTAAATTAACTCCTACTGGTGTGGACCCATATAGACACTTTAAAGTGTGGAAATCAACTCTGACAGTGTTAATTTGAGCATGCTGAATTTGCTGTGTAACTTTATGTTAAAATTATTTTCTTTTTAGCCGTTACTTCCTGTTTTAGTTTGTAGAAATTAGTCCAGTTGACTTCGGAATTTTAGGAATAAAACCCAGTTAGACCTTTTTGATTCCTCTAAGATCATCAAAGCTTCATTGAATCATCTTTTTTTAGCTCTGAAACAAACTATTTGTCTAAATGAATCCCTCCTCCAACAGGTTCCTGTACATTTTTGCTTGCTTGCTTTGTTTTAAACCTGTGTTTAAATATTCGCCCAGATCATGTGTTTCAATTCAGAGGACTTGCACTTGTAAATATTATACCTGAGTCATATAACAACATTTAAAACCTCTTTTATTCTTTTTTCTTATTAGTTCCAGAAGCTGGATGCCACAAAAAGGAATAGATTTCCAGAGGAACTGTGTATAAATGATATTCTGCTGTATGAGTAATTGCCTCCAATTCACTCCCCTTTGAGTCAATCTCATGTGTGAAGTCAACACTGTTAATTAGACCTGTTTTTATGTTCAAGGAACCAGCTGAGCCAGCCTCCTATCTCTGTCTCTCTAACATTTGTACTTAATTACTGAGGGACTGCTGTCTGCAGCAGCGAGGCATAACAAAGAGATGTAATGCCATTAGCAAACCCTCCAAAAAGAGAGAAATTATTCATCTTTTCTTCATATTTGCATGTCTTCAGAAGAGTGAAGCAGAGTGGTTAGGACAATCTGTGTAGCAGATATAAAGTCATGTTTTAGACAGAGATGTATCAGTAATGATATCAGGAAATATAAAGTATGGCAATATGTTGATATTAGGTTGAAGTGTTCACCTGGAAATTTCACTCTTGTAAAACACCTATAAGAGGAATTACACGGCGAGCGATTGAAATGTTTTGGAGAAGTGACGATAATTAGAACTGATGAAACATTCTGCTGTCTGATGAGGAAAAAAGTACTATTAGCAGAAGTGAGAGGAATGTTTTATTTATAATGATGTAAATGGAAGGTGCAAAGTAGAGATTGACATACGGCACAAAAATGACACCTAGTGGGTGTTGAAAATTGGATTCACACTACGCTGGTTTGTTCCATTTGTTGCTGAAAAGAGTGCTGAGCCACAGTGTGGATATTGGGTGGCAAGATAAAGTACACGCACACACACACACACAGAGAAATGCTGTATGAACACACAACGTGAGGACAAGTTTTACAGGTTTTGACACTTTTGATTACATTCGACACCACAGAAATCCACAGGACACGTAATGTGGAAATTATCCATTGATCACAGGCAGCCTGTCTCAGGTTTTTATATGAAGGGAATTGAATCAGCCGTGCCTTTGCTAAGCTCTGCAATACCTGAGGTTATGAAAGAGGGTTCATAATTTAATGCTGCCACAACAGCACGAGCAGCAAAAACAAAGGTAATCATTTGGTCGGAACTCACGTTCGGTCACCAGAGGTTCCTGGTAGTGGCTTGAATTTGTTCATTATAGTAATTAAATCGATTTCTAAAAGATCACAGGTTGCATCATTATTATATCGACGGCGATCACCAACAGCATTGCAACCACCGACAGGTGAAGTGGATAACGGTGTTTCCAGGGAAGAGAAAATTATGCTGATATTTTTGACACATTGTTTTATTTAGACCGAGCATACCTGTCAACAACTCCCTGTTGGACAAAAATCAGCTTGAATACCAAAAAAGTAAACAAACAAAACGCAAACCTTCTCAAGAGAAGCAATAAAAATGTTAAGAATATTGAAATACTGAATACCTTCAGGATCCAAAGTGTAAATGCAGATATCATAATTAAAGAAGAGACTAGAAGGTTTCCTGATAACAATCTATAATAGCAAGGTCTACAAAAGCCTTTGAACTTCAATCAGTACGACCCTAATGAAGTTCTGGTGACACGGTTCTGGTGTCAGACACTCCAGGACTTACATGTGATTAGTGCTTTTCTGAGTCAGTGATTGCTGTATCTTGGTTTTACTCCAAGACCAAAACTGTTATTTTGTTTATTCACCTAACAACAAGATCAGGAAAGGAGGCCTACATTCGATTTTTTAATAAATCTGCTGTGGTCTGAATGAATGCATGACTTGTGAGTCTTTCTCTGTAGAAACAAAAGCTCTGGTGCTCCTGTTTCAGGGGGTAGCGATTAGTCATAGGAAGGGGGTTGGAGTCTTACTCATTAATATTTATAAGATGAAAACATCTTGCCTCTGATTGGCTAACAGGTACGTGACTCTTCTGCTGCTTTCATTCACTCTTTTTTTTGACAAACTTGAATGTGTTCCACCATGTTGTGGAGTTGTTAATGCTAACGGTTAGCTTATACTAGCCAAAAAACACTACTTCCTCCTGGACGCAAACCCCGACTTCACACTGGAGGCATCAGTGGCTTGGAACAGCAGCGGAACGTCTATGCTTCAAATAGAATCCATTATAGTCTGTGGTGTTGATCCAAAGCGGCCACGGTGTGGACATTTTCAGGCGCATCCCAGAAGCGTCACGCCACACCGCTAAAGACAGGGTCGGGTTCTATTTTTCCCACAAGCTGCTTCTGGGACACGTTAATTTCCACAGTTAACATAGGGCTAGACAGGAAATCACACAAGGTTTCAGTGTAAAACATCTGGTAATTTTCAAAATAAAAGACTTGCAGCGATGTGATTTCATATCTATGTAGATTACGTCTATACGTGTGACCTCACAACTTTATTTACTGCCATTTTCTTTTGAGAAGTGCAGCGGTGTGTTTTTCATGGCTTTAATTCTGGCAGTGGAGAGGAACAACATTATATGTGACATCAAACAGCGAAGTCAAACGTGAGTTCCTTCTACTTCTACTTGGTTTAATGGTGTATGACATAAACAAACTGTGACCTTTGAAGTCTCAAGGATTTTTGTTCTCCTATGTCCAGTGAGGTGGACGGTGGAGAAGCTGCTTTACGGCTGAGATTCTCCCGGTGTGGATTGGTGTGCAGCGAAGCACGCAAAACCGCTCTGCACCGCTGATGCCTCCAGTGTGAAGTTGGGGTAAATCAACAGCAGCCTTCCCCGGTTGCAAGACAAGATGGGTGAGTCCATGAATGCTAATTTACACTGTGACGTAGATCTGTGTGGCTCTTTTTGACCTGAGCGATTCCTCGTCTAATTTCTTTCAGCGGCTAATGCGGGAAGTGAGGTAGAAGACTATTTTCATGTTCAGCATGCATGTGATACTCAGCATGAACGATTCTTTGTCAAAAAGGTCTAGTTTTATACATTTCTCAGTGAACCTCCTCTTTAACAACCAGTGTTGATGTCAGTTTAAATTTTCCTTTGTCTACAGTTGTATTCATGCACTCTTTCAGGGAGCTTGTGGATGTTTAGTTTGCAGATGCAAAGTTTATCTGCCTGTTCAGTTCACTCAATTTTAATATGTTTTAAATTGTAAGTTGTATCATTTATTCATTATCCAACATTAAATTGTTTCATTATTAGAAAAAGACCTGTTGTGTGAACAAAGGGACAAATGTTCTGTTTCTAATGTAGGCCAATCATGTTGGAGTCATTTCCCGATGTCAGCTCTGTGCTTTGTCATCAGGTTTGTCACGCAAGACATGAAATAAAAATGCCACCATCTCTTCCTATTTTCTTTTCAAAGTGAGATGTGATAAATGGCCAGTCAGCGTCCCACCGGAGCGTAATATGACTCCAGTCTTTGCCGCCTGTCCATGTCTCCGGTCCCCCTCTACATCAGCCAGTAGTCTCATCTTTCCATCACACACAGACTCACCTCCCACCCTTTTCCTTCCATCTTAACTCTACCTCTCTGTTCTGTTTAAGAGCCCACCCCTCCCTTTTTTTCTCATCCCATCCCTTTCCTCTCTCTTCATCATCACCCCTCACCTTCCTCCCCCCGCAGAATAGAAAAAGAAGCCAACATTATTCTAGCAGAAGAGCAGGTGAGGGTTAAAAGGCGACCACAGCCTAGTCTTCCTGGAATTAAAAGGAAGGAGCTCGGGGAAGCAGGGGATAAAGACGGGGGCCTGTTTAAAATTCTGACACCTCTCTGCTATAAAGTAGGATTTCTGAGCCACTTGGGGCACTGGGAGGAAGAAAAGAGACTTAAGCAGATGCAGAGGGTAAATGCAGGGCTTTGTTATTTCTGACAAGCTCGCAGAATGGAAATGTCATTAGCTGACTGTAAATATTCAGACTCCATCTTTCGCTCGCTGATGGAGGTTTTTACATTGCTGTTTTGTCTTTAGGCGTATGCACGGATTATCCATGTTGTGCACAGAAATGAAATTCTTTAAAACTTATATCAATAATTCAGGTGCAAAGAAGGAATAAAAAGATAGGCATGTGTAAGTCTCCCCACACGGAATTATTCAGTTCTAGTTTTGAGTGAGCTTTTCTGACTCATGAAACTTTAAAGTGGAAACGGTGTCTTGCATATAGGCTCGGTTTATTAAAATTACAGGGGGTTGTGTGTGCGTGAGGGGAAACTCCATCCTGTGCCACTGAAATTGATAAGGATTTCATTTTTCCATCACAGCTTTAACCATTAAAGATTAAAAGTTTAAGCTCTGTCCTTAAATCTAATATTTCACATTCAGTGTTGCACAAAACATAAAAGGGGAAGATAGCAATAAAGACGACACGTCTTGTGCAGGATAAAGGAACAAGACGAGAAGTAGAACATCGAAATAAGATGATTTCAGAGTAGAGGCTGTACGCACACAAACTAGGGATAAAACACCGTCCGAGCAGATGACAACATTTTCAGCCAACATCTTCAAGGACAAACAGAATAAAGCTGGCAGCCACAGAACACCTCAGGACAGCCAGCAGAATCGTCTCTACCACAAACAACATATATTTATCATTTAGCCCTCGGCTATTCAGCCCCCCACCCCTGAGACATTTGGAATGTCTCATCAAATGATGCCCGTGTTTCTTTTCACTGGTTTTGTGCTGTTTGCCCAAAAAGCTGCAAGGCACATTCATATTTAGAATAACCCAATGCTTTTTTCTCTCTCTCTTTTTCTCTTGTGGGTTATGCTGAGACGCCCTACTGATGTGGGTTATTTGTGCCCCCATGCCGAGCACAAGGGCCAAGTGCATATGGGTTGATATTGTTGCAATAGCTTCTATACTATTGCATGTTGGGAAACTTGAATATTCTGGTTTATGCTGGAGCTTTTAGTAAGGGGTGCATACGATTACAGGCAACAAAGTGTGTGTTTAAGCTAGTGAGTGATATGAATCCCACAACCTTTTAACATTAGTCTGGATGCAGGACCAACTTTTCCTGGCATATTAGAATATGGTGCAAATGTTTATTTATTTTAATTATTCAATTTAAAAGGTGAAACTAATATATGTGACATAGATTCATTCCTTGCTAAGCCAGATATTTCAGCATTGATTTGTTATAATTGTGATAATTATGGCTTACAGCTGATGAAAATCCCACATTAAAAATTTTACCCCTACTTCACACTGGAAGCATCACTGGAAGTGCGGAACGGCAGCGGAACGTCGCTGCTTCAAATAGAATCCATTATAGTCTATGGGGGTGATTCAAACCAGCCGCGATGCAGCAATTTTCAGGCGCGTCCCAGAAGCAGCACGCTGCACCGCTAAAGATAGGATCAGGTTCTATTTTCGCTTCAATTTCCACAGTTAACATAGGGCTAGACAGGAAATCACACACGGTTTCAGTGTAAAATGTTTGGTAATTTTCTAAATAAAAGTGTATTGCAGTGATGCAATTTCATATCTGTGTAGATTACGTTTATACCAGTGACCTCACGGCTTATTTACTTCCTGCATCGTTCGAGACGTGCAGCGGTGTGTTATTCATGGCTTTAACCCTCATATAACACTTACATTATCTAGCATTTCTGCTCCTTGTGCTCAAAAAAAGCTGACACAAAACATCCTATAGAAATATTATATGATGTTTCATAAGTCCCAATTTTTTACATGAATTTCATCCTTAGCTTCAGCCCTCACAAAATATTATAAAATATTTGTGTGTTTCTGAGATTTAACCCCTTTATTGCCAGGTTTATGATCAAAACCATAACTGTGAAAAAATGAAAAAATTGATTTATTTTTTGTGTGTTATGTCCAGAGGACCTGTTTTGGGGGTGAATTGCCTCTGCCTTGGATCGTCACAAATGGGCATAAAAATATTTTTTGCTCACTTTGTAGTTTTTGTGTAATGTCATACATTATCCCAAAAAGTCACGATGTTAGTCTGTGCACAAAAAAATGCACTAGGAGCATATAAGGGTTAAGAGGAACAACATTATATATGACATCAAACAGCGATGTCAAACGTGATTTCCTTCTTTTTGGTTGGATGGCGGATGGCATAAACAAAATGTGATCTTTGAAGTCTTGAGGGATTTTGTGATCTTGTGAGTCCAGTGAGGAGCACAGCGGAGAAGCCACTTTGCGGCTGAGATTCTCCTGGTGTGCACTGGCATGGAGCAAAACTCGCGAGTAAACCGATCAACTGCCGTTCCGCGACGCTGGTGCTTCCAGTGTGAAGTAGGGGTCAGACAATTAGAATATTGTGAAAAGATTCAATATTCTAGACTTAAAGTGTCACACTCTAATCAGCTAATGAATCCAAAACACCTGCAAAGGGTTCCTGAGCCTTTAGATGGTCTCTCAGTCTAAGTTGGATTACTGACATAAATGGAATTTTGTACCATTTTCTCATTTTTAGAATTTCACCTGAACTCTTTTTGTTTTGTTTTATCCATCCATCCATCCATCCATCCATCCATCCATCCATCCATCCATCCATCCATCCATCCATCCATCCATCCATCCATCCATCCATCCATCCATCACAAAAACACTAAGCTGTATTCAAAATAGACAAAAACTGTAAACAAGACCATTAATTTTTGCACAGCTTTTAAAGATCTTCCAACATTCAGCACTAAAGAACCACAAACCTATAGGTATAAATGAAGATGCTCATGTAATTGTTCCCACATTTGGATCAATATTTGTGTTGCATTGCTCTTTCTCATGTAACAACCAAGTCACAAACAATGACTAAAACATTTCTTTATTTATAGCAAAATAATGGAGTAGCCATTCTCATTACTTGTCCATTCAAAGCCAGTGACATCCATTTTATTCTGTGCTGGCAGCTTGTTATGAAGAATGGAAAGGTACTCAACATCAATAGCATGCATGACTTCTTTTATGTGCTTTGCACCTAGTTAAATTGGTGACATTTGGCCTTTAATGGGCTGGCTGAAAACTCATATCCCTTCTAACTATACCGAATGAGGACTTCTAATGAACATGCAACCAGCTAGGAGAGTTAGTGGCCAGTACTCAGTGAGCTGAGAAACCAAGAGAGGCAATTATCAAGGATCCCAAAGAGCACCGTTTGAGGATCACTGCCTCGAGCGATGTTTTTAACCTTGGTTTAAAAACCCTGGTTTTACTGCACGCTGGGCAGTGGTAGCCATTATTAAACAAATGCCATAAGACTGTTTCAGGGACAAACCTGGTTTTTCAAAGTGGTCATGAATTGAAATATACGTATCATTAATGATTTTATTTTTAATCCAAGCTGATCAGGAGCTTTGAACTCCCGCTCACAGTCAGTTCATTCAAAATGTTCTAAAAGATCACATCACGCTACTTTATTGACCCAGTGAGCTGAAAACCTGCTGAGGGGGAACATATAGCACATGTTTTATAGTTCAGTACCACTTCCCATGCCTTAATTCTTAGCACAGGACTGTACTATTGATCTGAGAGCAAGCTGATTGGATGATACGATTAATGACCTTAGATGAAAAAACAATTCCTCTGGGGTCCATTCCTTAAAATGCCTCTAGATGACCTCCCACCAGAGCTTCATCATGAGCAGGAGAGGTGCTGGGTAGCAGGACTGAACAAATGACGAGCCCAGAGTCACCAGAGAGCTGTAGAAGTGTAACGGTAAGGTAATTTTTGTAAAGGAGCGAAGTCTACGTCTATCTTTCTGTCATTTATTCATCCCCTCAATCCCTCTCTGGTTCAGCTCTGTGTCCTGCATCCTCACTCCCTCTCTTTACTCACTTTTCCTTCTGCTTTACCTCAAGTTCTCAATTATTTTCAGACTGCTAGGCAAGGCATTGCAGGGACACAAGGGACCATTTGGACTTAACACATTAAAGAATTCATGATTTGAAACCACATAGCCTACCCTGACGACTCTATGATATGACTTTTCAGTGCCTGAAGCTCCTTCGTTCTTCGCACCCCCCCTTTTCCACCAGACTGACTTTCATTCCCCCTGACGACTGACATTGATCTATCCTTGAGTCTTTTTGCTCCAGGACTACCATACCTTAAACTTTTGACTCGTGACCATTAAAAGAACAGAGCAGCTGATATTTATGAATGTGTC
The DNA here is from genome assembly GCA_006937985.1 of Aphyosemion australe. Lineage (NCBI taxonomy): Eukaryota > Metazoa > Chordata > Actinopteri > Cyprinodontiformes > Nothobranchiidae > Aphyosemion > Aphyosemion australe. The sequence continues at coordinate 932,351 of SSNS01000010.1, forward strand.
TGTAATGATTTCCTTGTTGGTTTCTTGTGTCACCAACTGTAAATCCGCGTGTTGGTGCCTGGCATGCACGGTGACAGACACGAAAGAAAACATCGGAAACAAAAAATAAAATGTCTCTAAGTAACTCAGTCAATAAAAAGTCAAAATGTGTTGTTTTTTTGGGGATGAAGTTGAAATTTCAACCCTTTGACCAGAACGTTTCTCTGCTGAATTTGGGTTGTTTTCTTCTCAGCTGCTTATCTGATTCATTAATAAAACACAGGTAAATGAGTGAATCTCCACCAGGGGTGTTCAAACTCCTTGTGTGCCACAAATAAATGATTTTTGTTTTTTACTTAAAAAATACAAAAAATGTAAAACTCTGAACATAAAAATGTTAAAATGTGTTGCTCTACATCAACAGGCTTCTGGGGAGACAAATTTCCACCATCCTGCAAATGCAACTAGGGGTTGCACAAAATCACTCCAAGGACTGCAAATGGTCCCTGGGCCACACTTTGGTCAGGCCTGTTCTACAGTTCTAATCTTAGGACACAAATGCATCAAATTGTCCTGAGAGACCAGTGACTATCATCGGTTTCCTTCATTACAGTTTAAAGTTCGGCAGTTAATTACTGTTACGAGACGTAGAGTTAAAAAATGTTAAAAGAGAGAAATATGAGATAAAAGGTAATACTATACAAAGTTTACAGTAGATGATGATGATGGTGGTGGTGGTGATGATGATGATGATGATGATGAGGATGATGCTGCTGACCGTGGTGTTGATGATGATGAGGATGATGTGTTGATGGTGGTGATGATGATGAGGATGATGATAATGGTGATGATGATGATGATGGTGGTGGTGATGATGATGATGATGATGATGATGGTGATGGTGGTGGTGATGATGATGATGGTGGTGGTGGTGATGATGATGATGATGGTGAGGATGATGATAATGGTGATGATGATGATGGTGGTGGTGATGATGATGATGATGGTGAGGATGATGATAATGGTGATGATGATGATGGTGGTGGTGATGATGGTGATGATGATGACGGTGGTGGTGGTGATGATGATGATGATGGTGAGGATGATGATAATGGTGATGATGGTGGTGGTGATGATGATGATGGTGGTGGTGATAATGGTGATGATGATGATGATGATGATGGTGAGGATGAGGATGATGATAATGGTGATGATGATGATGGTGGTGGTGATGATGATGGTGGTGGTGGTGATGATGATGATGATGATGATGATGATGTTAGTGATGGTTTAAATCTTATTTATCTGACAGATTTCAGTTTGTTCATGTACATGAGAAATCTTCTTCATACTCTAGAGTTACTTGTGGAGTACCACAGGGTTCAGTACTTGGACCAATTCTTTTCACTATATATATGCTTCCAATTGGTAAAATCATTAGACAACATAGGATAAACCTCCACTGTTATGCTGATGATACTCAGTTATATTTATCCATAAACCCTGATGAACCTAATCAGTTAGGTAGACTACAGGCTTGTCTTGAAGACATAAAAATCTGGATGACTCTAAACTTTCTGCTGTTAAATCCAGACAAGACTGAAGTTATCATCTTTGGACCAGAACCTCAGAAAAGGAAACTGCTTAGTCAATCACCTGATCTAAACGGTATTAAATTAGCCTCCGAGAACAAAGTAAAGAACCTCGGTGTAATCTTTGACCAGGACATGTCATTCAAATCCCACGTTAAACAGGTTTGTAGGATTTCCTTTTTCCACCTTCGGAATATTGCTAAGATTAGAAGCATCCTTTCCAGGAGTGATGCTGAAAAACTGGTTCATGCATT
>SSNS01000010.1:934565-957065 GCA_006937985.1 Aphyosemion australe
CAAGCTCCATCATACATCAGTGATCTGATTGTTCCATATGTTCCTAACAGAGCACTTGGCTCTCAGACTGCAGGTTTACTGGTGGTTCCTAGAATATCTAAAAGTAGGATGGGAGGCAGATCTTTTAGCTATCAGGCTCCTCTCCTGTGGAACCAGCTCCCAGCGTTAGTCCGTGAGGCAGACACCTTGTCTACTTTTAAGACTAGGCTCAAAACTTTTCTATTTGATAGGGCTTATGGTTAAATTCTGATGTTAGCCCAGGTTTAGACGAGTGGGGAGCAGAGGGAGGTGGAGTGTACAGAGGGGACTACAGTTGTTAAAGACTTTTCTCCCTGGCCCTGCCTCCCACATGCCTCCATCTAAAAGGCTAGGTTATCCTGAGTTATCTCTGTAGTTATGCTGCTATAGGCTTAGACTGCTGGAGGACATACTGACCACTTTCCACACTCCGCTACTCTCTTCTACCACCACTCTCTAATTGCATTATTTCCTGTTTTTTCAGCTGTTAACTTTATTTTCTCTCTAAGTGTTTTTCTCCCCAGAAGAAGCTACACTGGCGTTCTGCTGAGCTGTGGTGGCCTCATGGAGGGGGCCATCGGCTGGCACACTGCTGCCAACCACTGAACATTCTCCCTCTCCTGATATTACATCTCACTTTCTTTAACATAGAATGTGCTACTATTAGTTCACCTATTGAATTAATTATAGATTCACTCAGATAAAGACAATAAAGTTTCTCTTACTCTTACTAAATAGAACTTCTACTAAGAAATCTCAGTGTAGCCATAGAAACACTACTTAATATATATGGTGTGGGTGGGTGTGTGTGTGTGTGTGTGTGTGTGTGTGTGTGTGTGTGTGTGTGTGTGTGTGTGTGTGTGTGTGCGTGTGTGTGTGTGTGCGTGTGCCTGCTCTGTCTTCTCAACCCCCAGTGAGTCGTAGTGGATGGCTGCTCATACTGAGCCAGGATCCTCTGGAGGTTTCTTCCTGTTAAAAGGGTGTTTTCCTTCCCACTGTCGCTACATGCTTGCTTAGTATGAGGATTGTATCAACACACAGTCAGTGTCTTGATGCAATCTGCTGGGTTCCTTATATAGGAAACTTTTTTACTGATTGGCTTAATGAACTGAACTGTATTGAAATGTTTACTTTGTGAAGTGCCTTGAGACGACTCTTGTCGTGATTTGGCGCTATAGAAATAAACTGAATTGAATTGAATTGATGATGGTGATGATGATGATGATGATGATGATGATGATGGTGATGATGATGGTGGGGATGATGATGATGATGGTGATGGTGGTGATGATGATGATGGTGATGGTGGTGATGGTGATGATGATGATGATGATGATGATGATGGTGATGATGATGATGGTGATGATGATGATGATGGTGATGGTGGTGATGATGATGATGGTGATGATGGTGATGGTGGTGATGATGATAATGATAATGATGATGATGATGATGATGATGATGATGGTGATGATGATGATGATGATGATGATGATGATGATGATGATGATGATGATGATGATGATGATGATGATGATGATGATGATGATGATGATGGTGATGATGATGATGATGATGATGATGATGATGAAGCAGAAGAGGTAGAGTTTTTTCCAGGTTGTTTTCATCATTTAAAATTTTCTTTTTGAATAAATCTTTAAAATAGAAGCTGAAATTGTAAACCTCCCAGGTTCTAATCTGCCATCCAGCCCCTCAGATATTCATTCAGACTCTACTATTATACAATCAGATCTGTGTGCTTGTTTTTGTCATCTTTTGTGATTACAGAACAAATCATGATTGGTGTAATGTGACAGGAGCATAGTGCCATCTCCTGCCTGGATCTGGTACTTCTGTTCTTTTGATCTCGATCTTGTCTAGCTCTCAGACATCTGGTTCCAGAAGCACACAATGTGACTTCACTCAAACTCTGTAAATGTACTCTTTCCATTCCTTATCTCCCGTTCCACCTGTGTTCTTCTGTTTACCTGCATTAGAAAGAGCACAAATGAAAGAGAAAAATTCTCAGACAGACCATTTTTGCATTGTGTCAGAATACTGACACGTGTTTCCACTATGCCAACGCTACTGCTTGGCTACAACATCTAACACAAAACATGCCCCCCACCCCCATCCCTGTCTCTGTGGGCGGCGTGCTACTCTCGGTTTGAGCTCCCTAATGGCCATAATGGAGGACAAGGCCATTTATTATTACTGGAGGGGGTTGAGGTATGTATACGGCTACAATTAAGGAGAAAAACATCCTGGTGCTTGTAAAGGGCAGTAATGTGACTTCAGGAGTGATAGATGCAGGGGGAATGAGTCTCGGGCCTGTGGGAGTATCTTATTATCTGAGGCAGGTGGGGGGATCCGTCACTGAGGAAAATTAGAAATGGAAGAAAGAACAAGTGAGAGGAAGAGGAATGAAGTGGAGTAGAGAGATGGGAGAGAACGGTATGTGTGACCTGGAAATGAAACAGTCTGGGTTAAAACAGGATGACAGAATTTACAACATGTGTTTACTTAGCCGCTCTGCTGCGTAATGGCAGCAAGCAGGACAGGCTGAGCTATGTTTACTTCCTCTAATTGAACTTAAAGTCAAATAGTGTGCTTTAAATGCAGCCCATTTGGTGATCTCCGCTGGGATTTACTCTTGATAAAAGTGCTGTAGATCATTTCAGACAACCAAAAACAATTGTTTACAATGCATGCATGCATGAGTAAAAGTCTTAATGCATTTGCATAATGCATTCCAGCGTAGGTCAGTGTCGTTGTGCAAATAGCTAACTAAGTTATTACACTATTATTCAATTATCTGCACTGATTGAAGAAAATCTGCACACCTTTAAATGGAAATGCATGTTTCACCCTGCAGCCACATTTATTTTATGGTTGCCGATCCGTTGTCATTCTTTAATACACAACATGCCTATGAGCCTTTTTAATAAACAGCTATCTATTTGAATTACTGTAAACAGCTGTGTTCGTAGGAGCCGTGTTACCCCCAGGGGGAGCGACTCCGTCAGACAAACTGCAGGTGATCAGAAACAAGCAGATCTCAATTACACTGACAGCTGACAGCGGGCTGGATTTTTCTCAACACTCCTGCAGATCACATTCAAGTGCACGACTACCTGTGCGTGTTTTTAACTGTACACGTGTTTCCCTATTTTGGGATGAACGGTCACATGCATGAATTCATTCTGCAGCAGAGCAAATGCCAACGAGCGCACTAATGGTGCCATTAGGCTCTGACAAATGAAAACATTAACTCACTCCAAAGTGGAGATTCATATGTTTCAGTGCATTTGGCTTCTTCACCATCAGTCCTGGGTCAAACGTATGATTATCTATTGCTGCGACGGCGTGAACTGCAGTTTATTCAAATGGAAGTTTGGGGTCCATGGATGGATGTTATTCAGACTGTACAAGAGATTAAATTGAGGAATGTAATGTGTGCTGATTTCATTAGTTGGCAATCGGTGTCCAGCTGGAATAACTGAAGAAAATCAGGAAAACGGGGAGGATTAACTCCACGCAGTTTGACTTTGAAATAAAAAATATTTTATCAGGCTCTAACTGATTAAATCTCATTAAACTAAATTTAAAACATAGGAATAATGTTAATCGTACATAAAGTGAATATTTTGTTTCATTTCAGGAAACTTTGATGCTAAGGGAACATGGATAATGTTTTCTCTTTGTAAAGTATGTGATATTTATGTTTATTTCACAGTAAACTTCACAATAATAGTGATATAAAAATGTCAGCCATTACAGGAAATAATTTACCAATTTCGACCTTTTTAGGCCTCGTCCACACAGATTATACCCTTTATCAGTATCTCATGTGCTAAAACATGCAATTTAAATAATCTGTATTTAATGTGTATTTCACATAAATGCATGCAGGTGAGAAGAGTATTCTATTTAAAGCCCACACATTTTCTGTGGAGACATCAGACTAGGTTTTTCCCAGTTTGTCCTTATCTGAAAAATTCGACATTTGAAAAAAAAAAGGGAATAAAATGTCACAGTTTTCAATCTGATGTTCATAGACATGACATTTCTCGAGAATAGAATGTATGCTTTGTGTTTCCCTCTATCTGAATGTGTGTCTAATCATATGTGTGTGGTGCATGCTTGTTTTGGGACGTGCAAAAGTTTGTCTATGTGTGTGTGTGCACATGTGTGTGTGCAGATATTATTTATTTATTTGTCTGTGACATAAATTCACCTTCTGGTAGATGTCCTTGTTCTGCAATGCCAGTGATGTGCATCGGCAGACAGCACATTAACACACGAGTAGACAATCCCAAGCCTCGTGTTAAGGTGCGATGTGATAAGAATTTTATTTTCATACAAATGTACTAAAATGGATAAAGTACAGACAAACTGCAACAGCGGAGAGATGCAGACAGAAAAGACAAGCACTAACAGAGTTATCTGTTAGAGTAAAATAGAAAGGGCAGGTGTAAAAAAAAAAAATACAGATATTCAGATATGCAAAAAAAGGCAGAGGCAGTCAGACAGCCGGAGCAAGTGATAGAAGGAGGCAGATGGGACACATTAAGTCAAAGTTAAGTAACCGTCGTCTGCTTCTTTATCTCACTCAGATATGCTAATCCTGTGAGCCTGCTCTGATATGATTTTAACAGCTTGGCTGGTGTATCGTCGTGTGTGTGTGTGTGTGTGTGTGTGTGTGTGTGTGTGTGTGTGTGTGTGTGTGTGTGTGTGTGTGTGTGTGTGTGTGTGTGTGTGTGTGTGTGTGTGTGTGTGTGTAGGGAGGTTTAAGGATGACTTTAGTGACTGTGAGAAAATCCACTTTTCATCATGTGTCCAGCAGCTACACCATCTCTGGTTAAACACAGGTCCCTGTGATTAACAAGGAGGTAGAAAAGAGCTGACTGACACTCTGGGAAATGAAAGGTAAATGAGTACATTAAACATGTACTTTGACATATTCTATTGGAGAAATAAACACAATTAAAATATGTAATTTTTCCTAAAATTGAGCGTTTTTTCTGCAAAAATATACAATAAGTTGAGTAAAATGTTTAAAAAATGTGACCAACTCTGATCTTCAGGTCCCACTGGCCTTCATATTTCATATCCAAATGATGGAACTACAAAATGAACAGCTTGCTGTCGACTCATTCTTTTAACCCTCCTGTCGTGTTCCCCTCCTGTCCCTTACTTTAGTGTTCCCGGTCAAAATTGACCGGCCTGTTTTAGCTGCTCTTAAATTAGCACAAAAAACATTTTTCACCACCAAATTTTTATTCAACAATCCGTAGCTGTGAACAATGTCTCAAAGTAGTGTTTAACATAAATTTATAGAATTAGACAAAAAAATTACTCCAGTGAAAATGCAATTAGGCCCTGAAAATGTATTACAAAATGAACATGTGATTTAAAAATTAAATGGAAAAACAGACCAAACTCAACATGAAGTTGTGTGTGTGTGTGTGTGTGTGTGTGTGTGTGTGTGTGTGTGTGTGTGTGTGTGTGTGTGTGTGTGTGTGTGTGTGTGTGTGTGTGTGTGTGTGTGTGTGTGTGTGTGCACATGAGTGGCATGTGACACTCAGGTCAGAGTGGGCCTTGCAAACATAGGCATCACATTTGTAGCATCTCAGGCTTGTTTTGTTGTCTCTAGGGTCACAGAGCTCATGTCCTTGTTGGGGGAGGGACACCAGGGCAGCGGCTGGGGCTTGCACTCTCCTAACCAAGCTCTGGTAAAAAGAGTTGGAAGCTGGACTTGATGTCATCCACACGAGATGTTGCTTTCCGCGTTGGCCCTGGCGTCATCTTTATGATGTTTTCCACTCTTGCTCTATTTCCTCTGTCCTGGACGGAGGAAGACCAGAGCAAGTGTCCACTCTCTGACTGGAATGACTCCTCAGGTGCCTGTTCAGGTGCCTCTCCTTCTCATCTGTTGACTGGTCAGTCTCCTCAAAGTTTGGATCAAAATCCGTGTTGTCTTCCACTTCAGAGGCATCCTCCGCTATCTCTGGTTCTTCATCATGTCCCAAAACCTGGACATCTTCAACAGATCAGTTGCCTACTCATTGTGCAAGGCAAACATCCAGCTATATATACGGGAACACCACAGGTGTAACAAGGTTGATTAAAACACCCAAAATTCAATGAAAAAGGTTATCATCATTTTTATATGTTCAAGTGCATATTGTGGAGGATATCATAAGGCCTTGAGGCAATCAGATGTAAAACACAATTTTTATGAATGTTTTAAGTTGTAAATCGGTCAGATTTGACCCGAACACAACAGGAAGGAGCAGGAAAACATTTAAACCGGACCAGCATTGGGAACTATTTCTTTGCTTGGATGCTTTTCCTCATTTCAGGTAATAAAAGTGCCTCTTCATCCCCATCCATAGTTGACATTGTAGTTTCCCTCTCTAATGGGATTCAGTACAGCTCCAGGGGAGGATTTCGCATCCTAGTATCCACCTTTGGTAGTGTTGTTTAGTCTTCTCCTAAAGGATTTGACAGTTACCAAGAGAAACCATAAGCTTTCACACAGAGAGTTTATAGGTGATGATGTCTTAAAGGCATGGAATACTGAAAAAACTTTTTTAATGATTATTTCTTATTATAATCAGTCACTCTGAGTTTTTCATGCAGGCTGAACATGAAAATAGTCTCCTACACCTATCTCCTGCATTAGCTGCTGATAGAAAATAGACTCTAGGTGAAACTCTAGGTTCAGAAAATCCTGACAGATCTACGTCACACTGTCACTTAACATTCATGGACTCACCCATCTGGACTCACGACGGGGAAGGCTGTTGTTGGTTTAGCGTCCAGGGAACAGCAGAGAACGACTCGGCTAGCAGAAGCTAACCGTTAGCATTAGCAACTCCACCACACAGCAGAACTCCTCCAGGCTTGTGTTATTTGTGGAGATAAAACATCAACGTTGCAGAGCAGACAGAGTCAGTGGTAGTCACGTTGCTGTTAGCCAATCAGAATAGAGATTTCAGAATATCAGGAAAAAAGACTCCAGATTCTGCTGTGTTCAGCTCTCTGATGTGGCATTATGCTAGTTCCTGTAAAAGGCACATCTGAAAAACAAGTCACAAGTCTTTATCATAATTAATGTAAAAATCTGCAAATTAAAGTTGTGAATGGACGTGATTATTGCAACAAAAGCTGGAGCTGTTTGTTTTTAACAATGTTTGTATAGGAAGCCTAAGTCATGCCCATCTACTTCCAGACCATGGAATAAGAAAAATTGGCGTTATTAGCTTATGCTTCTGCCATTACTCATTTTTGGATTGTTTTAAATTTGTTTTGTTTTAGGATTAAATGTTTTGTTTTCTTTGTAAAAAAAAAAAAAAAGATGTCTATAATAAAGTTTAACTGAACTGAACCATTTTGATGTAATTGAACAAGACATGGAGAGGAAAATGGCTGTGAGTTTTGTGATGACACCATATATGCAACGTCTGATTTTATTTACTAATTTTTACAAGCTAATAAATCTCAAATTACGTGACAGACACAGTCGAAACATAATTGCTTTTCATTTAAATTGAAGTACAGCATATGTGAGGTTCATGGTGTAAGGCAAAGCGGATTAGAAAATAACTTTTATTGCCTCGTTTATTTACATTCATTTTTTCGATGCTCCAGGGACCCATGAGTAAACCTGAAGGGGAGGAGACTTAGGCTCCCTGTAGTTAGGCCGGATATATTTGAGGTTGCAAGCCTTTGCTATCATAATTTCATTGGTAAGACACTAAACGTTTTGGAAGCTAACGTGTTGGTGCAGTTGGACAAATATCTAGAGAGCAGAATTCTGACTGACCATAATTACCTGGTACTAAATAGTCCTGTTTCTCCATGTAAGTGAATGGGACGTAGCATTGCCTGTTTTATGCTAACTAGCACCACAAACATCATATGCATAGACGCCCCGTGGACTGGTGCTGCCGGAGTGGCTGGCCGCCATCTTGGATGGGTCTCCATTCGCCCCCAGTACATTTATTTCTACTGAGGAAGGTGCTTACCCAACTAAAAAACACATTTTATTATGCATTTCACAAAAACAGACACCTGGTACAGCATGATAATTAAAATATAAATATAATTAAATTAAATAAATTAAAATAAATAAAAATATAAAATCCCATCATGTAGGTTAGAAAAGTCAATAATAATCCCATGTGATAGTACGCCGGTTGTTGCAACTGTAGGCTGCACACAAAACAGGCATAGTTGCTCACCCTGCAATGACTCCAGATGGATTTGAAAAGTGATGGACCCATCCAATATGGCGGCGATGCTGTTACGCTCTCCAGCGCCTAATGGGGCATCTACATATTCATGTCTATGACTAGCACTAGCAATGCTATATAACCTTAGCAGGCAATCAACAAGAATCCTGTGTAACTCACTAACATCATGTTAACCAAAAACAAATAGAGATAAACGTAAATATCCAACATTAGCCACTTCATTTCTTTCACCAACGCACACAATCTAATAGACAGGAAGTGATCAGGCTTACAGTGTGTCACGTGTAGAACGGTCTGGGTGGAAACAACCCTTAATGCTCTGTTTAATTCTATGATCTCTCTGCTTTAGCAGACCAACAAGTTTAAGTTCCTCCTGATCTAACATTATTTTACCCATTCTTGTTGTGGCTTCACTTTTCTGCAATGAAAGAAGATGGAGACTCTTGGTCCAACCTATTCCATGGAGTCCCCCAACAGGCTTTACCAGTGCACTCGTCTGTATGACCTTACATCCTGGTGTTTGGTTGCATGAAAAAAGCAGATTTTAAACAGAAGCCAACTACCATCCCTACCCTGTAAGCTGGAACATAGAGATGATTTGTTGGCAAACAGTATATCTGTGCTTTTCTCCCTCAATTCCCCACAAATGATGTTCCTGGTGGCATATTAGAATGTTGCACAGTCATGTTCTTGTTTAATTCTGAGAAGAACCAAGTCAAACCTGTTTAAATGTAACTAATTACGTGGACACGGAAATTATTCAATGCTTTTACCACCGATCTGTTGCTTCAAATAAACCTACATTAGTTTTTATTGTAAAATGTAAAAATGCTTGAACCCCCCCTCCTTTATGTAACAGTAGAAAACCTTTGTACATGACTCCATGCTGAGAAATCAATGCCATCCCTGCAAGCACAGACATGTACTAACAACCATGCTTTCTCACACACAATAACACACACTCATGCTGAGTCCTTTAGTGGTAAAAATGACTGTTTAAAACCCTGATGGCAAAAGCAAATAAAGCTTCATTAACACTGGCTCAGTCTCTTCTTGGGTGTTTATTTCTTCTCCTTTTCCTTTCTTCTCTCCCTCTTTTCTTCGACACCCCCGCCTCCCTTCTATCCATCTAACTCTCCTTCCAAGCTCTGGCTCTAATATCTCCCCTGCAGCCCTTTTTTGGGGGGGACTCTAAAGGGGAAGAAGCAATCTTAGATTTATTTCACCTCCAATTCCAATTTGAGAGACCTCCCGCCGCTGGAGGCAAATCTTCAGAAGTCCTGATGAGAGCCATCCTGTTAAATTAAACTCTGTGGGGAAAAAAACTGCAAAATATTTTACTTTTTTTTTTTTTAATGGAGCAACAAGAAACACAATATTACCCTTTTTTTTTTTTACTGGAGCAGCGCGTGTCAGTTACCATCATAGTTTTTAGGGTTCTGGTTCAGAGCTCATTACAGCTGAGCTCCCACATGACATGAGAAGAAACATGACTCAAAGGAGCTTAAACTCAAGATGAGACAGAAATGAGCCCAGGGCTGAAACTAAATGGGAGCTGAACCATATGACAAATAAAGCCCTTTAATAGGACTGATAGGACAGAATGTGAGTCTGTTTCTGTGCATTAATAAAGAATGCTTGTAGAATGTTCTAGCTGCATTAGAGACTAACTTCCAACAGTTGCACTGGTTAAATTGAAGCTCTCTGGGTTAAATCTGACCCCCTGCATAATAAAACGTCCTTTGATACTCTATTACCACTGAAAAGAATATATTCTGCCCTATTGTCTCAGTGTGTCTGCTCTCAAATCCTCAAACAAAAGAGCCACGCACAGACTATTTCATTTTTTTTGTTCTTGATTTTTCTGAGAAACAGCCTCCTACTTTCAAAAACGAATGAAAAATTACACACTCCTTCTTCCAGTCTCCCATACACACCCTGTGCTGTTGAATTTACGCTAACGGTACACACAGTCCTCGACTATAAAGCTTGGAGACAGGTGTTGGATTAGCTTTTGGGAAGAAAAGAGCTCAGCTCCTTTCATAGGAGTTGAGTTGGCCTCGAGAGCAGGGAGGCAGGTGCACCATGAGAAGAGACGTGTGTGTGTGTGTGTGTGTGTGTGTGTGTGTGTGTGTGTGTGTGTGTGTGTGTGTGTGTGTGTGTGTTAGAGGATGCAACCCAGTCATCCCGTCTATTGAGAGAAGGAAAAAAGCAGGGCTTTGGCACAGCTAGCTTCTGTAATTGGAGAGCTTGGTGGGGGACAGAAGTGAAGCACGGTTGGCTGTTGCCACGTGGTGACATTTGATTGCCAGCTGCCTCATCTGTACATACACACATGCATGGTTTTATGCACACAAACACACACACAAATACACACTTGGGCAGACGTGTAAAGTTTTCACTGCCTGTCTGGTGTGCAAACATTTTAATCTATTTTGATTTCATTCAAGAAAAACGCTGCAGCTCTCTCACGCTAAACTGTGCCTTTAAATATAATCCCTAGAAGGAAGAATGGAGTTTATTTTATGTGTATTTGGAAAAGGGAAGCATTTATTCAACCAGGAGCCTCCCCAATATTACAAATACTTACATCCCAGACTCTCTCTCTTTCTCACACACACACACACACACACGTATGTGCTCACACACAGATGCACACAAGCTGCAGGCCTGTAACCAAGGAAACAGAGACAGCAAAGGAGGCCTCTTCCACTGCTATTGTTCTTAAGGACATCCCTTAGACACTGTATCAACATGAGGCTGTCACACACACACACACACACACAATGGGACAAACATATTTTACTTAATTCATTGTTGATGATGGTTAAAACATTGAATTACCTAAAACAAAGTTTAAAAGAGGAGTCATTTTAGGGTTGGGTAAGAAACTTAGATTTGTGTCTTTAGGGGAGAAAATTTGTGACCATTGTGAAGCAGGGAAATATGCGGATGCTTCAGGTTCCTCTCAGGTTTCATACGTGTATGAAAACATGATGGCTTTGAGACACAGTGGGCCACACGTACAGGGCTAATCAGGAATTAGTCATGAGTGGTTAGTCAAATGTTGACTGGAAGTACGTTCATTAAATTCATCACCTACACTCCATGATTAGTCCAGAGATAGACCTTCTGCAGTTTGCATATAAACCGAACATGGGGGTGGCCATCATCTACCTGCAGCACTGGGTGCTGACTCACCTCGAGATGCAAAAAAACACTGTGATAGTCATGTTTTTTGACTTCTCAAGTGCTTTCAACACCATCCAGTCATCTTTACTGCAGCAGAACAGGCCACAGTACATGAGGCTGCACAACTTCATGTCTGAGGAGGTTCTGTGCAGTACTGGAGCTTCACAGGGTACGGTGCTCTCACCATTTCTATTCACCTTCTACACCTTGGACTTTACCTACAACAGCAGCAGCTGTCACCTTCAGAAGTTCTCAGATGACTCGGCCATCGTCGGCTGTGTGTCTGAGGGGAATGATCTGGAGTAGAGGTCAGTCATCATGGACTTTGTGGACTGGAGTGAGCGTAACCACGAAGAGACTGAACAAGCTAGTTAAGAAAGCTAGCTCGGTTCTGGGCTGCCCACTGGATTCTGTTGAGGACGTGTGTGAAAGGAGGATGTTGGTGAAGATGACCTCCATCTTGGAAAACCCATCCCACCCACTGTATTCCACTGTGGAGGCCATGGACAGCTGCTTTAGTGGCAGACTGAGACATCCCAGATGTAAACCAGAACGCTACCGTAGGTCATTCATTCCCACTGCAGTAAGAGTGTAGAACTCCACAGTTTAACTGTTACTGGTATTATCCTGTTACACGCTAACATCAGCGCTAGATTCATTATGTGTTCAATACACAGATGCACATTTATATGTCTGTGTCCTTTACGCTGGAAACTCAGTTTTCTATTTTTATAAAAAAAAATTTAATTGCTGAAGATTACAATAATAGCCTACTGCCTCTGTCTATTTACCTGTATCATTTTGTCCTATTCTCTAAGTGGATGTGCTGCCTTAACAAGTGAATTTCCCCACTTTGGGATTAATAGTCTATTCTGGTCTGTTCTATTCTAAAAGTCTCTGGATGAGGAAAGACTCTAACAATAGACAAAAGACTTTGAATTTGGATGGTACCAGTATGTTGCATTCATATTCAACAAAAGAAAAAGGTTTTGTAAAACTGACCCACGTAAACAGTTAATTGTGTATTTAATATATTGTAAAAAATAAGCAGGCACTGTTTTTGAGACCTCATCACAGCCTCTGGAAAATTTGGTTGTCAACTTAACCAGATAAAAAAGTTAAAAAACTCTGTTTATCAAGTCAAAACCAACCAAATCTGCTTAGTAATACATGATTAGTATTAACATTAATATTAAACAGTTATTAATACTTTAACAGTTTATTAATGCTTAATAATGCAACATTAATAAAGAGACACTTATTGTAAAATGTTACCCCTGATTATTTTCCACCTATGAATTTTGTTTGGTTCCTTTCAGAGTTTTGCAGATTAGATAATGATATTTGTACATCTAGACCTGAACAGTTAACAAATTAAATTAACGCAAACATTGGCATGTCACAATGTGTTGTTGTGATTGATGAGACGTAACGTTTATGGAGCCAGACTTGTCATTTCCCTTATTTTAAACTTTTATAAAGTACAGCAGTTGTGCTTTTGTGGTTTAGATCAGTGGAAATATTCCTTTAACCTGCTTTGACACTTCTCTGACAGTTTTTTATTTCACTTCCCATTTATCGGCGTTTTTCTTATACTGGCTGATGCAAAAAGAAAATGTAGAAATTTAATATATGGAGAGTCACGTCTTCGGATCAACGTCCCATGAAATGAATTTGATTTTATGTGTAACCAACTCTTCAGAATGGCTCAATTTCCTTTGGGACAATGGCCCTGACTTGAATTTATCAGTAGTTTTCTTTAACATTAACTTTTTGTTTGACAGTTCCTACCTAAATGACTTGAAAACCACAATGAACGAGGTGTCTGCGCGGGACAGTCTGCTGGGTGTGATCAAGCATGATTAATAGCAGCTAAGTGTGCCTCCTGTAAGTGATGTTGTGCCCGGAGAGCAAAGCAGAGACTATTACGGAGCGGGCCCAAAATCAATCCTCATAGACCGCTGAATGATGACCGTTCAGTACTAATGCTGGAAATGGTGCTATTAAAATATGGGGGGAGCTGAGGATCACTGTGGGGAAACCAAGCTATAGATTTAGGAAGACGTGAGTAAACTTTGTACTGAATGTGTTGGAGCTCCAAAACACGTTAAACAAGCTTTTTTGGGAAAATCATTCAATTGCAATAGTCCAGCCTGCTAGTTGAACACATGAATGAGTTTCTCTAGATCTTGATCTGTCTGGACATGAGACCTCTGAGTCTTGCTATTTGATGAAGTTGATAAAATGCAGATCTACACTGAACAAAAATATAAACACTTTTGTTTTTGCTCCCATTTTTCACGATCTGAACTCAAAGATCTGAAACATTTTCTAAATACACAAAAGAACATTTAGTCTCAAACATTGTCTGTATAAATCTGTTAGTTCTGCTTTGCTGAGATAATCCATCCCACCTCACAGGTGTGGCATATCAAGGTGCTGATTAGACAGCAAGAATAGTGCACAGGTGTGCCTTAGACTGGCCACAATAAAAGGCCACAGTCGTAACTTTTTAGGGAGCGTGCAATTGGCATGCTGACTGCAGGAATGTCTACCAGAGCTGTTGCCCGTGAAATGAATGTTCATTTCTCCACCGTAAGCCATCTCCAAAGACTTTTCAGAGAATCTGGCAGCAAATCCAACCGGCCTCACAACTGCAGACCACGTCTAACCACACCACCACAGGAGCTCCACATCCAGCATGTTCACCTCCATGATCGTCTGAGACCAGCCACCCAGACAGCTGCAGCAACAACCGGTACGCGTAACCAAAGAATTTCTGCATAAACTGTCAGAAACCGTCTCAGGGAAGCTCATCTGCATGCTCGACGTCCTCATTGGGGTCTGGACCTGACTGCAGTTTGTTGTCGTAACCGACGTGAGTGGGCAAACACTAATAAATACATTTAAAAAATAAAGAAGTGGCTCACATTCAATGTCATCTGCCACCCTGGAGAGGCATCATGTTCACGGATGAATCCCTGCTTTTACTGTTCAGTGCTGATGGCAGGCAGCGTGTGTGGCGGCGTGTGAGTGAGCGGTATGTTGACGTCAACGTTGTGGAACGAGTGGCCCATGGTGGCAGTGGGGTACTGGTATAGGCAGGCGTATGTTAGGAACAAACGAACACAGATGTATTTTATTGATGGCATTTTGAATGCACAGATATACCGTGCTGAGATCCTGAGGCCCATTGTTGTGTCATTCATTCACGACAATCACCTCATGTTGCAGCATGATAACGCACAGTCCTGTATTGCAAGGATCTGGAAGCTGAAAACATCCCAGTTCTTGCATGGCCAGCAGAATCACTGACATGTCACCCACTGAGCATGTCTGGGATGCTCTGGATTGGTGTATGACGGCATGTTCCAGTTCCTGCCAATACTCATGAACTTCATAAAGCTATTGAAGAGGAGTAGACCAACACTCCACAGGTCACAAACAACCTGATTAACTCTATGCAACAGAGATGTGTTGAACTACATGAGGCAAATGGTGGCCACGCCAGATGCTGACTGGTTTTCTAACAACCCCTCCCCAGTAAAGCAAAACTGCACATTTCAGAGTCACCTTTAATTGTGGGCAGTCTAAGGCACACCTGTGCAATATTCATGCTGTTTAATCAGCACTGATATGCCACACCTGTGAGGTGGGACGGCTTAACTCGGCAAAGGAGAAGTGCTCACTAACAGACTGAGAGCGAGTCTAGCGGACCGTAGTCACCAGGTGATAGAGCTAGGTAGATCTAGGTGTCATCTGCATAACTATGATGGGCAATTTTGGTTCATTCCAAGTGAAATTTTGTGTATTTTCTTTCTGTATCACCAACAAACGACCCAGTAGAAAAGTTAGGCACAAATTCTCCAACACATATTTTCCATTTTGTGAGGACTCGCTAAAACATTTTCACAATCTGTGGCTGACAAGACAGAATTCCTCCTGCTTTACTTTTGAAGCTCTGTCTGCAGTGTCTGACCTCCTCCCCTTGTCTGGAGGCCAGAATACAGAACATACTCCTACAGTCAAGTCTTGGTGAAACACACCATACTACATTTCCACTTTTTTCTTGTCAGCACTCCAAGGCCTTCCATTTGGTTTCCAAGGACCTCCGATTTTTGATCAAAGGGTGAAATATCTTCTTCGTTTTTTGGATTCTAATTTACTCCCCTTTAGTTCCCTGACTTTTTCTCTTTATATTGATGAAGATTTGGGATATTTCTGTGGCAACAAGGGTTGATAACTAGTTTGTTCTACACAACGCCACCTGGGGAATTGCACCCCAGGAAATAAGGACAACACAGATCCACTCTACAGATTAGGTAAGAGACGTGGTCCAACTAATATGGTTTTATTTATAAAAAAAAATAAAAAATAAAAAAGGAAAGAAAATATTTATAGACACAGGCTGAAGCTTACCAGGGTCCAAGTCGGCCAGCAAAATACAAACCAAGCCAAACTAAAATCACCCATCACAGTGCCATGCATCCAGGAAGTGCACGGTGAAGGAACACACACACACACACACACACACACACACACACACACGTGAAAAACTCCCATCACCCGAGCCGATGGTACCCCACTGGAAGCAAACAGCCTGCAATAAAGGAAATTAAAGATTAAAAACACATCCACCAACAAGTCTCGGTGTCTAAAATGAGATAAAAACAAAAGTTATCTAAAATACAGCAATCAGTCCCAAATGCGTGCCAGATGTGCACAACCCGCACGCACGCCCGAGCTGAACAGCTCTAATAGTTCCTGTGTGTGGAGACGGAGGGGTGATCCTCCTTGGACCCGAGTGGCGCCCCACCACAGTCTCGTTAGGGCAGGTGATGTCGTTGGCGACCGTGGATTCGATCAGATTGGTCACGCTGGACCGACCGCCGTCACACCCAAGCCCCCGTACGCCAGGCGACGCCGGGACCTCGTGTCCTCCGCTCATTGGAGCCGGGCAAAGCAAAACAGTTGAGCCACGCTGAACAGCAGCGAATCCCTCACTGCAACAGAATTATATTAGCCAATGTAGGTGTGTGTATATGCTTTAAAAGAACTGAATACGCACCACTTTCACATCAGAAAGCCCCGGTACTGGGAAAGCCCCAGCCTACCAACGGCATTAGCAGCCTGTCCCCCACGTCTGCAGCAAAGACAGACCTGATGGTTCAGCATCATCATGAGTGACCTGGAGCCACTAGCAGCAAGAGGGAGCATCTCTCATAGAAAGACAACCTAGTCTTTTTATAGGCAGCGCCCTCTGCTGAGCAGGTGTGTGACATCATCCTGCTACATTTCTATAGCAATTACTTCAGCTTGTAGAATTCTTAATCAGCTGTTTCTGCATGTAATCATTCATTCTGTTGGTTAGCAATTGTTCAAAGAACCCAAAGATGACAAAGGAAATCGTGCTGCACAGCATCTTTAATGACATTGAAGAATATGCAAAGATATTATTTTTTTAGTGAATTAAAGACATAACAAGTTTTCTTTCTGCAAATTTAAAAAATATGTATGATGCCAAAGATCAATGACTGTGACATTATCTAATGATGTTATTTAGACCATTGTGGAAATGATTAAGCTGGTGAAATACACTCAACCATCAAATATTTTAACAATCATATTGTAAAGTCTTTCAATCAGGATTTATTATCTTGAGTTGTGTCTCAGTAACTTCCCTACACAGAACTTTATTATAAAGTTGTCTATAAGATTGTGTATTGTGCACATTCTGTTTATTGTTTGTTATCAGAATTATTATGAAAACAATTGTGTAAAATTTGTACCAGGTAACAAAATCTTCATGCTTCACTTGAAAACTCCAAAACAAAACCCGGTTTGGTATAGTTTAGTTTGTTTAAATATAAATAATGTTTCATTATTTTAACAAAACATCTTTTTTGACATTTTAAATGTTAGCAAACAGCTTTATCTGTTCCAGCTTTGACAGAAGACCATTTTCATCAGAGAAAACTTTTTATCCCCTCCAGTCAGCAATCAGTGGTTTATGAAATAAAGCATGGTCCAAGTCCAAGTGGAAACTCCAAGCTTCCAGCTCTTGTATGGCAGAATGACAGGGGGATCAATAAGATGACAAATGGTCGGCCGTACCAAGGCCAAGGCGAGTGAGATGAATACATCTGGAGCACCTTCCCTTAATCTATCATGAAATATAAGAGAGGTGGGCTTACATCATGTTTACTTATGAGTTTATAATTTATCAAACCTTTAGAGTTGTTTGAGAAATCACAGCACATTAAAATCAATTATGTATGCAAGTGAAAAAGATTTGAAACTATATTGAGGACAGTATTTACAAGCTATTGCATTGTGCCTTTCATAAAAACAACAGATCATATTTTGTTGTAAACAGCTTCATGCATAATTATCTGTGCAGTTCATATCTGTTAAAGAAAATTCAAACAGTTAACATATTGCAGTAGAATATTTGTGACCGATATGGTAAAGTTCACATATATGATTTGGTTTTTGCCTTCTATATTGTCAGTGCAGATCCCGTGAAGTCCAGCAGAGGTCAGTCTTGTTAGCAGGGGGTTAATATGGAGGCTGGTGAAAAGCAGTGAGCTGTTTGCAGAGGCTCTAATGAAAAAACACACAGTGTACAGGACACAAATACACTGCTCAAAATGAAGGCAACACAAAAATAAGACATCCTAGATCTGAGTGAATGAAATATTCTTATTAAATACTTTGTTCTTTACGTAGTTGAATGTGCTGACAACAAAATCACAAAAATTATCAATGGAAATCAGATTCATCAACCCATGGAGGTCTGGATTTGGAGTCACACTCAAAACTAAAGTGGAAAGACACACTACAGGCTGATCCAGCTTTGATGTAATGTCCTTAAAACAAGTCAGAATGAGTCTCAGTAGTGTGTGTGGCCTCCACGTGTCTGTATGACCTCCCTACAACACCTGGACATGCTCCTGATGAGGTGGTGGATGGTCTCCTGAGGGATCTCCTCCCAGACCTGAACTAAAGCATCCACCAACTCCTGGACAGTCTGTGGTGCAACGTGGCGTTGGTGGATGGAGGAGACATGATGTTCCAGATGTGCTCAGTTGGATTCAGGTCTGGGGAACGGGTGGGCCAGCCCATAGCATCAATGCCTTCCATTGTTTTTCTGTTCTTTTCTTATACACAGAGTAGCAGTTTTTGGTTTTTTACCTTATTTTGTTGACAGTTTCGGCTTCTTACAGCCGCCTTCATCAGAACTTCACCGATGTTGATGGTGTCACTTCCGTTGCTGTTTACCTGCAGGCAGTAGAGGACGATGTCGCCTTCTACTGCCTGCATCTTCCTTGTCGATAACCATGTCCCATGAATGATCCAGTGTATAAACTCTTCATCCCTATTCATGGTCCAGGGTCCACATCTCCTTATCTCGATCGCCTCTTTTATCCATCTTTTGTACTTTTGTTGTTCTGTTGTTATGATTCATGTGTTGTCCCAGTCCATGATGGGATTTTCTCTTGTGCAGTGGTCTGTTATTGCTGATTTCTTTATTGTGTTATCTGGAAGGCGCGGGTAGTAGAGGGCAACATTGTCCTCTACTGCCCCCAGATAAACAGCAATGGAAATGACACCATCAACATCGGTGAAGCTCTGATAAAAGCGACTGTAAGAAGCCAAAACTGTCAGCAAAATAAGGTAAAAAGGAAACTTTGCTACTCTGTGTTTAAGAAAAGAACAGCAAAACAATGGAACTAGAAAACAAACAGAAAGAACACAACAAGGGGACCAATGCCTTCGTCTTGCAGGAACTGCTGACACACTCTAGCCACATGAGATCTAGCATTGTCTTGCATTAGGAGGAACCCAGGGTCAACCGCACCAGCATATGGTCTCACAAGGGGTCTGAGGATCTCATCTCGGTACCTAATGGCAGTGAGGCTACCTCTGGTGAGCACATGGAGGACTGTGTGGCCCCCTAAAAAAATGCCACCTCACACCATTACTGACCCACTGCCAAACTGGTCATGCTGGAGGATGTTGCAGGCAGCAGAACGTTCTCCACGGCGTCTCCAGACTCTGCCACGTCTGTCGTGTGCTCAGTGTGAACCTGCTTTCATCTGTGAAGAGCACAGGGCGCCAGTGGTGAATTTGCCAATCTTGGTGTTTTCTGGCAAATGCCAAACGTCCTGCACGGTGTTGGGCTGTAAGCACAACCCCCACCTGTGGACGTCGGGCCCTCATACCACCCTCATGGAGTCTGTTTCTGACCGTTTGAGCAGACACATGCACATTTGTGGCCCGCTGGAGGTCATGTTGCAGGACCCTGGCAGTGCTCCTCCTGTTCCTCCTTGCAGAAAGGTGGAGGTAGTGGTCCTGCTGCTGGGTTGTTACCCTCCTACGGCCTCCTCTACGTTCCTGATAGCGCCTCCATGCTCTGGACACTACGCTGACAGACACAGCAAACCTTCTTGCCACAGCATGGATGAGCTGCACTACCTGAGCCACTTGTGTGGATTGTAGACTCCGTCTCATGCTACCACTAGAGTGAAAGCACCACCAGCATTCAAAAGTGACCAAAACATCAATCAGAAAGCAGGAACTTAGAAGTGGTCTGTGGTCACCATCTGCAAAACCACTCCCTTATTGGGGATGTCCTGCTAATTGCCTATAATTTCCACCTGTTGTCTATTCCATTTGCACAACAGCAGGTGAAACTGATTGTAGATAAGTGTTGCTTCCTAAGTGGACAGTTTGACTTCACAGAAGTGTGATTGACTTGGAGTCACATTGTGTTGTTTAAGTGTTCCCTTTTTTTTTTTTGAGCAGTGTATATTACCTTAATATCACAGAAGTGATTGTTTTGTTTAAGTAATTTAAAAATATTTGATGAAAACAGATCTGGACATTTTCCCAACCCACATTCCAAATATAAGTATCCACAGGAGGCTTTAATTGCACTTGTATCTGACAAACAGTTTTACAACATGTAATACATCCGTTTCTAAATAAAGGACTTAAGTACCTCTATCTGCTCTTGACCTAATGAAAAGCCCAAGTCTAAATTGTCTGAAATATAAGCCAAAGCCGTTTCAAACGATCCACCGCCCTCTTAGTTGCTCCGCTCCGTGGCATCAAACCGATAGAGCGTATTTTTGGACATCACTTTATTCTTCAGAGTAACTGGACTTGCTTTTGGCAAAAACAAACACTTTAATGGAAACAGTCTAACAAAAGCAGTACGCTGTCATGGTGATACAGTTGTTGTTTCTGCTTGCTATCAGTAACAGTCATCTCCTCTCCATCAGTTTTGGTCTTTATAAGTTTATTGGTCAAATTGGGGTGGAGGACACGTATCCTTTGTAATTGTAGTCATGATTGTAGCTGTTTCCTGTTGCCATGTGGCTGCAGCTGCTGTGTATGTAGGTCACAAAGTCCCCATTGCAGACTGGTACTGATACCCTTCATGACATTTAAGCTGTTGCTTTTGAAACAGGTCAGTTAGGATCTGAATGTTAACAGATGCATTTGTTTTGTTCTAGGTGCTACTAGCTAACAGGTTATGTTTACTTGTCACAGTATTGAGGTTTTGGAGTTTATTTTGCCATTTTGTAGTCACTTGCGTGATGTTTTTGGGTGTAAAGAATTTCCGTTTGTTCATTACTAGGATTTTACGTTATAGTTTTATTTCTTGAGTCGTTTGATCAGTATCGTTCTAGTTAGGATTTTTTTTATCACCAGCTGGTTTTCAGTTTACTCCACGTCTTACCTTTTCATTATTTTGCTCAGTTTCCAAGTCAGTCAGCACTCATACTCGTGTTCTATCCATGTAATCATCATTCAGTAGTGCTGGGTATTGTGGCCAATTTCCTAAATCCATTTGATTTTGATTCATAAGGCTCTGAATCGATTAAATTAAATTCGATTCGACTCAGTTCAGTCTGGTCTTCATTATTCATTGTCGCTACTGCGTGTTTCTCCTGATATGTGCGTTTAGCGTCTTTTTACGTTCTTTTCATTTAGCGGCTTACTGTTGGAATTGGGTGTTGCTGAGGTAGAAAACAAAGTTTCTATCATTTAGATGAGCTTCTTCCCATTAAGTAGATGTGCAGTTTGTGTATATTGGTTCACATTAAGCATGTTTTTGGAACAAATCTGTACTCGGACGTTCTTGCAGATCTGGTCTCAGGTCAGTCTGGTTCAAGGGGAAAAATCGATCTTAGGCCTAATGAATCGATCCTGCAAAATTTATATAAAATCGATCCAAAATCGATTAAATCATTTTTTTTACCCATCCCTATTGTTCAGCCACTTCACATTCAAGTAATCATTCCCTTCCTGTGTAAATGGTTCTTGGTTTCTCCACTCAATGCTCAATTCTTTAATTGATGCCCATTTCTTGTTATTATCTTATAAAGCTCTGTTAAAATTCACCTTCTTCTGTTTACTGGGTTCAATCACATGACATCAGTACATTCACTTGCAATAAAGCAATACATGTGGGCTGCAGCCGTCCAGATTAAGTCTATTGCATTTGGGATTAGCAACTCTTTTTAGTCAGATTTGCATAACACACACACACACACACACACACACACACACACACACACACACACACACACACACACACACACACACACACACACAGTGAAAGTATGGCATATTATTATTATAAATGTTTTATTGTTTCTTCTCACCATGACTAATAACCTCCCCCAGCCCCCCCACCTAATCACTGTCTGTCTCCCTAATGGTCCACGCTACGTTATCAGTCATTACAGGAAGCTCGATTATCCAAATGGCATTCTGCACACGCTCAGAGAACTTCCTGAAGGTGACCTTTCACGTTGCTATGGTAACCGCCTCTCCGTGCTCAGAGTGGCTCAGCATGTACACAGAGCGAGACGCAGACAGAGACTGATAACAGAACCTTTTTCTGCACAGGGAAGCACATTTCTATGTAGGGATGTAATAACATAATCACAAATCATGTTGTGATGGCAGCTTAGATCACTTTGTTAACTGCTTACCAGAGAGCAGGGATGCTTTA
>SSNS01000010.1:960977-996350 GCA_006937985.1 Aphyosemion australe
ATCCATCCATCCATCCATCCATCCATCCATCCATCCATCCATCCATCCATCCATCCATCCATCCATCCATCCATCCATCCATCCATCCATCCATCCATCCATCCATCCATTCATAAAAAGTCATTCCTCTAAGCTCTTCCTCCCGCCTGGTTATTTATACTCACAGATGATTCATGCGTTGTCATGGATTCCGCGCCTGCGCAATTGGACGCGTGAAAATGTGAATCATCGAAGCAAAGTCAGGGAGGGAGAGAGAGAGAGAGATGATGATGATGACCGTAGAGTGATGGGACCGGGCTGAGGAAACAGCAGCGAGTGATCACTCTACGAGCCGGTAATGACAGGTAAACACTAGTTTTATCATTTGGACACCGTTTTGGATAACGCTGTCTTTGTAAACAGCCTAATTACAAACCTCTCTCGGCGGGGTTCCCATCAGCAGCTCAGCGAATCGTCTCGCGCAGACTTCTTGTGATGTAGAACAAGTAGTGCTTTTAACTTGGTGCTCATTTTAAACCTGTTTAGGTCGTTTTTGTTGGTTTATTTCAAGCGCGTTGGACTTCTGTATTCATCCACTAAGATGTTAATGCGCGCTTCAGGGTTAGAGTCTTGTTTTCTCAGGTGTTTCAGACGCACGTTTGATTAGAAGTTCACCTTTGGTAGTTGATTGTAGCGCGTGCCGCTGGATGGTGGGGTGGAAGCAGGAATAGATGAGGTTTTGTTTTCAGACTGTCTGTGTGTTTTTTCCTGCTGGGTGGAGGATGAGGACGATGATGATGATGGCGTCCAGCATCCGCTCCAGACTCTGGTTAAATCATGGCGTCGTTGATTCTTGATTTGTTGAACAGGATGTACTTGTTTCCGGTTCTTGTTTGAGTTTAACAGCTTGGAGTATATTCGGTTCCTCAGCTGGAAGATGAGGAATGTTTAAGAATTAAAATACCTTAGACAAGCTTTCCACTTTACTCTCGTCTTATTTGGCCTACATTACTTTTAAAATCGGTTTCTGAAATGATAATATTAGATTACCTGTTGTAGAAAGCTCTGTGAACAACCTCAGAGTAAAGAAATGGAGATTTGTTTGGGTGAGTTAGCAACTTGTCACAATTGTTCCTTATTTAAAAGTTTTTAGAGGTTTGTGCAAATTATTACATTTTTATCTTTGCATTTTCACACATTTCACATTCCATGGTTATTCTGGCAGAATGTAAAGAGACTGTGTGGAAGTTTAACAGCCAATACATATATAGAAATTTAAAATTTATTCCATTCTCCTGCAATGCCCTGGTCCTGTAGAATGAGCCCTGGCATTTTCACTGTGATTGCCTCTGTAGGCCCGTAAACCCACAGAAAAAATCATGCTCGGGTCGAACACGCAAGCTTCCCCAGTGTCCTCCAGAGGCAGCGTAATGCGTGATGACGTCATGCGCGCTCACGTGCCCGCAGCGTTTGTTTGCTAGCTGTGGCTAACGGTAGAGCGAGAGGTGGTTTTGGTAGCTGATTCAGCCAAGAACAAGAAGAGAGCTGCTTCAAGCACCAGCGAAGCTCCAGCCCAGACCCCAAACAAGACATTGGCCTGGATGAAGCTGACAATTATAACAATTATAATTATTATATAACAATTATAATTATTATATAGGCTAACAATTATATGTGCTATTTTTCACTCAATATGCTAAAATTCTGCTTACAATAGTGACCTACACAGAACCCAACTAATGCTGCTACTCTGTGTATTTTTGCACATATTATTGTTGATTTTATATTAATATTATTTCTGCATTATTTTTTGTATTCTTTTACGTTTTACACCAAAGGGAGTGGCACTTCAATTACACTGTACCCTGTACAAAATCAATAAAGGCTATTTTATTATATTATATTATATTAGGGCTGGGCGATATATCGATATTTTTAAAATATCGATAAAAATTTAAAAGAAGATATAAAATGACGTTATATCTTAATATCGATATAACTAGTCAAGCTGCGGAGCGGTCATTACATGTATTCTCAAGCGTCTACTTAATCATGAAACCTCAGGGTCAATGTTCTGCTCTAAGCTTTACATTTGGCTTAGTGGTTTTTAATTATTTGAGGACGTTTGTTCATGTTTCAGCGAGCTGTTGCACCGTAGCTCCCGTCCCGACACAGCTCTGTTTATCCTGCTTATGTGAAGACGGGCCAAACCCCTCCATTGTAAACAGGTACGGCGAGCCGCAGTGGCCAAATTACCTCAGGCATTTGTAATGGTTTGAAGACTCATGTTGCGGGTTAACATTTTATTTTGAAAGGGAATTCAGTGGGCAGGAGAAGTAGTTCCGGTTTTCGCCGTTTTGTTACGCTAGGAAGCTGCTTCGTTACCAGCGATTCTGTTGAAAAACTTTTTTTTAACACAGAGAAAAGATAGTTTTACCTTTCTTGCTGACGTTTCGACCACCAGCTGTGGTCATCCTCGGAGCTAAGTCGCTGTCGGCGGCTTCACTTCGGATAAACAGAGAAGGAAGCCTCCGACAGCGGCTGTGAGGATGACCTGGTGGTCGAAACGTCAGCAAGAAAGGTAAAACTATCTTTTCTCTGTTAAAGAACCAAGTGATATATGAAGAAACGCACAGAATGAACGCACAAAAGAAGTTAAAAGTTTGTAAGGCGTGGGTTACGCCGACAGTAGCCCTAAATAAATAATAAAAGAGCCACCAGAGCCCGAGTCATTACAATATGATCGCTGATATGAGTCAATAATGTGATAATGCTGCCATGTTTGCCTTAATAACTTTTAATAACTCCGTGCTGCATGAGCCACGTTACTGTAATTCTCTGAGTAGTTGATGTAATTACATCATGAATTTAGCTTAACATGATAGATTATTTTCGCTGGACAAGAAATAGTTACTGGTAATATTGTGAATGATAGGATATATGAGCCACCTCTACAATTTAAATGATGTTACATTATATTTACAGTTACAATAATAGCTTACTGCTTATGTGTTTAACTGTACTTTATTACCTTTCTTCTTTCTCTAAGTTTATAGGCTGCTGTAACAAGTGAATTTCCCCACTGTGGGATTAATAAAGTCTATTCTATTATATTCTATTAACTATAAATATATAATAAAAGTGTCTGTGGAACATTTGAGACACCT
Organism: Aphyosemion australe; assembly: GCA_006937985.1. Taxonomy (NCBI): domain Eukaryota; kingdom Metazoa; phylum Chordata; class Actinopteri; order Cyprinodontiformes; family Nothobranchiidae; genus Aphyosemion; species Aphyosemion australe. Next base: position 964,124 of record SSNS01000010.1, read on the forward strand.
ATTTCTAGCTTTAACTGAGATAGAAAGATATTATTACAGACTTATGGTCCAGTTTACATTAACAAATCCAGTATAAAAATGAACCATGTAAAACACAAAGATATAACCGACGTGTGTGTTAACAGACAGCTGTACCAGTGTTTCTAAAGCTCAGACTGATAGAGAATGGCACTAAGGTTAATGTTGGACAAGAATCAATACATTTTTATGCATTTAATCTGCTGATTAATTTATGTATACAATTTCTCAAGACAGCATGAAGGGCGTTAACTTGTAAATATTTTACAGGAGGAAAAATATCGAGATATATATCGTATATCGGAATTCATCTAAAATATATCGAGATATAAGTTTTGGTCCATATCGCCCATCCCTATATTATATTATATTATATTCTGTATTGGACATTGCTGATAGTGTGGAGGCAGATTTGAACGACAATTTAGAAGAGCCATCAGCAGCAGGACTGACTCAGCTGTTGTTTTCATTCAGGAGTGTGCACTTACAGCATGCATGCCTCGTGCACGAGCTTACTATTGAAGCTGCAGTTACACGTTTGGCCTGAGGGGGCAATCGCGGGCATAAAAATTTCAAAGTCCACATAGTCCCTTTAAGATAGTAATGCTTCAGTAGCCGCTCATCACCGCATCACCGCTCATTTTCGCTGCAAAAAACAGCAATCTAATAATAGCAACGATTCAGAGGACTCCAAAACACTTTACAGTGAATCATTCATTCATTCATGGTCCTTCTGACCACCACAAATAGGGAAGGAGGGTGAAGTGTCATACCCAGGGATACAACAACTGACACGGATGGAGCATGGGTTGGAACTGGCAACAAACCAGTTACAGTTAAATGGCTGCCCTGTAATTGGAAGGTTACAGGTTAGAGCCCCGCTCAGTCTGCCGCTGTGTCCTTGGGCAAGACACTTTACCTACATTGCCTGCTGGTGGTGGTTGAAGGGACCAGTGGAGCTAGTGCTCGGCAGCCTCACCTCCACCAGTGCACCCCAGGGCAGCTGTGGCTATAATGTCCTAGCAACTCACCTCCAGGGTGTGAGTGTGTGAGTGAATGGGTGAAACACTGGTCCAGGTCCAATCAGCATTATTTTGCAACAATGTAGACATATCATGTAATAGTAATAGAAATTGCATTTGTCAAACCACTTGGAAATGCAAATTAAAGCCCAACTCATCATTTGAAGCCTTATATCATTTGCCTCCGACATTACTTTACAGGGTTAATGAAAGGCCATTCAGCCCCTATCGCCCCCTGTGGCCAGAATATTCCATTTGCAACTTCAGAGTCCGGTCTTTTGGGACTAAGGAAAAAATTGAGCTGACATACCTGGTGCTGCAGTCTGCTTCCAGCATGTTTCCTGCTTGTTTTAGATCATGAACACATTTGATTTGTTTGATTTAGTGATGAACCGCTCCTGTAGACACTAGTGAAGGCTGAGGAGACATTTCAGCAGTTAGATTAAGGTGTTAAAAAGATGAACGCAGAGCGAGGAGATAAGTTTCACTTTCGGTTGTAAAAACGGACACTAGGGGGTGCTAAAAGCAAGCCAAAACTGCATAGTCTCCCTTTAAGCTGATAATTGAGTTATGTTTGTATATGAAAAGTGTACTTGCTGGTAACAAAGCTTGCTGTTTAGGAACGACCGTGCAGGGGGAATTTCAGAAACTCAAGCCATGTTGACTTTGTTACATTCTCAGCCAATGTCCAACACAGCTTTTCAGTAAAAAAAATGACAGAACTAAGAAATATGGTCATGTTGGTGTATTTCAACACAACCGATGGAGCAGCAGCTGTCAGAAGGAAGAGAAGAAGATAGTTGGAACCCCAAAAAAGTTACGTAGCAGAACCACAGCTGACGATATGCTGCTAGGCAGAAGAAAATAACTCTGTAAGAAAATGTTGTTTATGAAACTATGAAAATAATATTGATGCTGTAACTTAGTTATAAAACCTTTATTGGAGTGATCATCAGATAACATGCAGTCAGTCACTTTGTTCCACAGTGTATACGCATGACAAAGTAAGGCCTCTGTTGCATTGTTAATTAAAGAAAAAGATGTTTTAAGTACAATAAAAAATCTCATGATATGTTACGGCAACATATGCAGATAGTACTGTTTACTGCTGTCATTTGAGGAAGGCTTTAAAAATGAATGGTGCCCAATCTTACTCTCCATTTCTTCATTTTAATGTTTAACTTTTGCACATGTGCAGATGCTGATGTGATATCCATGCAGAGAAAGATGTGCATGAGAGTCCACAGCAGATGCAAATTAAGCCTAATCTGATTAACCTGGGTAGCAGGGAACATTGTGGCTCATCTTAATGATGTGTTTTATTAATTACACCTCTAACATAGTGTCTGGCACTCACAGTCTCTATATACTCTGTGTTTATGTTGGTGATTTATACAAGTGGGACCACACCCTTCTTGGCAGCCAGTGTCTGAACATTTATTATTTTTAATATCCTCACATCTACAGATGTTCTGTCACTCATGATAGTCGGCTTCTCCATGGTTCTTGACTTGAAAACAGTGGGATGCTCTATCCTGGTTGGGAGTGAGTCCTGTCTCAAGCAGATAATGATAATAATAATAATAATAATAATAATACATTTAATTTTATAGGCGCCTTTCAAAACCCAAGGTCACCCAACAAAAAACATGATAAAAACTTACAAGTAAAATAACAATAAGATGAGTTATTACCAACCACCACCACCCCAAAAAAACAATGACAGAGAACATAGTAGGAATGACATAACTGAGAGTTTGTTGACTAGTGTAAGCCAGTTTGAACAGGTGTGTTTTGAGTTTGGATTTGAATGAGCGCAGACAGGCTGTGTTTAGGATGTCAGGAGTTCCAGAGCCGTGGAGCAGAGCGACTGAAAGCTCTGTTTCCAACGGTGGCGAGATGGGCGGGAGGAACCCTGAGGTGAATGGCAGAGGAAGACCTGAGGGAGAGAGGGGACAGCAACATGGATGAGATCAGACAAGTATTGGGGGGGCAAGATGGTGGACACATCTGTAGCTATGGAGGAGGATTTTGAAGGTGATTCTGTGTTCTGAGGGCAGCCAGTGGAGGAAAACAGGACTGATGTGATCTCTGGAGGGGGTATGGTACGGGTGATGATCCGTAACAGCGTTTTAACTATCGTAGTGTCTTGTTTATGAGGATGAAGTGAAAGATGGACTGATGGGTCAGGGCTTTGTCTGCAGTAATGAGGGAGTTTGTTTGGTCTGTTGTGGTAAGAAAGCAGCTGAGCTCAAAGACAAAATTCTCAATTTACTGCTGTTTGAATGTTTAACCTAGCCTGGCAGTATGTGAATATATAGTCTGGCCATGACCCATAGACAGAGCTCAGTCATGGGGCGGAGTCTACGGTTGTCTTTCAAACTGTCTCTGCATGCTTTTGGACAACAAACAACGGGACGCACTCATTGCTACAGATGTCAGTCAACGAGGCAGTCCACCATACACTGTTGAAGAAGACACAAATACATCCTTTTTCTAAATAAAGGACTTAAGTACCTCTGTCTGCTCTTGACTCAAAGAAAAGACCAAGTCTAAATAGCCCAAAGTTGATGCCAAGGCCGTTTCAGATGAGCCTGCCGCCAACTTAGTTGTTCTGCCTCGATGCATCATCCCGCCCACCAAACTGATAGAGTGCTGTGATTGGCATAGCACAAAACTGATCTGGCCAATGGTAGATCTGCTGAGGCTCTAATGGAGCATGGCTAGACTGACATGCAGAGCAAACTCATTTTGCTTCGGCTACTGTCTGTCTAGATTTCTAGGCTATGTTTAAACCTCAATTATGGTCACATGATTTTGATCATATCAATAAGGACCAGATCCCAGACACAAGCACCTAAAAAGACCTTTATAGCCGGGCTCAGTCTTAAAGACAAGCAAGAAGCTCCATCATCTGGGAGGTAGACTGTCCTTATCATTGACAAAAGTCAGTAAACTGGTTTCAGCATCTGATTTAGACACCTCCTGATCACCTCCCTCTTAATGTTTTCTGGGCATGGGGAGGAGACATCAGGTCTGACCCAGTACTAGTCTGACCTGGCCTTGGTTTCTGGCATTATTTTAATCAAAGAAAAGCTGTTTCGGTACTGTTTTATTCTTGTTTAATAATATAGATGTGTGATATATGATTTAAACAGGTGTGTAAACACATATAATATTAATCTATCATTAGCCGCTGTCATGCTGACCAGCATTCTGAAGTATCTGTTTGACTATGACAGAATGAAGTAAGTCTAACAATTCCATCAGAGAAGCAGAAAAATATATTTTTTTCTACATGTCAAACATTTGCAGCCAAAGTTTCAGTCTAAAATGGAGCAGTATGCACCTTTACCTCCAAATCTTTCAGATGTTTCGTATAGGGAGCGTGCAAACACCTGCAAAGAGGCATGCTTGTTTCATTATTTACAATAACAGGGCCTGTCATGTTGTGTTATAGCTTGTATTTAGTCAGACTTTAACTCAAGTAAACTCACATAAGGGATGATTAAAATTAAAGCAAGTTTTTGAAAATATATTCTATAATTTGTCATTTATATTTAAAAATAGGGGAAAAAATCCATAAAAGTTGTAAATCAGATTTGGTTAGGGTTTAAAAAAAAGTAGGAGATTGTACAGAATGTATGTATTTATATGGATGGATACATGGTTTCCTTTCTATTATGCTTTAGGTCATCATCTCACCATGAAACTGTAGAGGTGAAATTGCCTCACTCCACAAAATAAATGTGCAAAATATGTATTTGGGACTTTTTTTCACCTATTAAAATTATTATTTCATGAATGGTCCTGAAAAGTACTTCCAGTGGTTATAGGAAAATGATGGAATCACCACAAAGACATCAGGACATAATGACAAGCATGCACGCGCACACACACACGCACACACACACGCACACACACACACACACACACGCACACACACACACACACACACACACACACACACACACACACACACACACACACACACACACGCACATACATCTACTCATTCTATCATTTATGGATGGAAACAAGCTGAGGCAAAACTAGAGCTGGGCGCTATGGCCTAAAATCAACATCACGGTATATTGAGGAGTTCACCTCGATAATGATAAATGGACATGAATGTGCAAAAAAATAAGTTATCCACTAGATGGGGCTGTCACATGTATTACTCTGTGAGGTGGTACAGCTTTTTAAAGGAACATGAACGTCGCCAACCTACATACATCTGTTCATTTTTTTATTACTGAATTTATTGACATGGGAAAATTATATCGATTAGAGTCAGAAAGTTCAATAACTATAAATTTTCGATTTATCGCCCAGCCCTAGGCAAAACTAAATGTGAGGATGAAGATGTCACAGCTTGTTTTCTAACACCAGACCAGGAGGGTGTACAAAGGCACCCATGCCTTCAGTGCACAGATGCAAAACTCAGAAGCAAGTGTGAGGGTACAGTTTGTGTTCATGAATGCTTAAAGCATCACATGTTCACGCCTGAATACCAGACTGTCTGATCACAAACTGAGTGGGTGGTTTGTATAGAACACGATGCATTCATGCTGTGTGTGTGTGTGTGTGTGTGCGTGTGTGTGTTTTGTTCTTGCAGAAAGGTGTGAAGGATGACTTCATGTTCAGAGTTCTGTGGGTCAGAATATGGCGAGCAAGCTCATGCAGGGGGAAACTACCAGCAGTACGGAGTTCGCTCCTACCTACACAAGGTAGCACAACAGTGCACACTCACTTACATGCAGATGGAAATCCTCCCACAAACAACAGAATCATTTCAAACCATCCCTTTTGATTTGTTTCAGTTTTATGAGGAATGCACCGGCTCCATCTGGGAACGTGATGAAGATTTTCAGATTCAGAGATCGCCTAGCAGGTGGAGCTCTTTACTCTGGAAGGTGAGATTAACCCTCAACAGGGGTAGACATATTTTCTGCACGATTCACTGACTTCTCCTCGTTGTGAAGGTCTGTCTCGCGTTTGGAACCCTGATGTTATTCGCTGGCCTTGTTGTTGTTTTGGTGGGTTATGCAACACCAGCTAGGATCGAAGCGTTTGGTGAAGACGACCTTCTCTTTGTTGACAGGTAAGGCAACAGTGCAGTGTTAATGAGAAGATTGTCTAAGACAGGGGTAGGGAATCTTGGTCCTCGAGTGCCACTATCCTACCTGTTTTAGCTGTTTCCCAGTTCTAACACACCTGATTTTAATCGCAGGTGATTAACAGGCTTCTGCAGAGCCTGATGACCTGCTGAACAGGTGATTCATCCACTGAATCAGGAGTGTTGCAATGAAAACATGTTGGATGGCGGCACTCGAGGACCAGGATTGCTTACCCCTGGTCTAAGAGACTGGAACCACTAAACTCAAATAACAATCTTCTATTATTTAATCCAAATTTGAAACAAATTTTTCCTTTTTTGGTTGAAAAGCTGTTAAACATTGTAAACTAACCTTCCTGTTTGGTTAAACAGCCACGCCGTCAGTTTCAACCGCGCTCTGGATGTTTGTAAGCTGACTGGTGCCGTGCTGTTCTGCGTGGGAGGCACCTACATGGCCGTCGGCCTCCTGCTGTCTGCTTTTGCCAAAAATTACTCCAAGAAGGAACTTTATCTCCAGCAAAGGTTTAAGGAACGACTAGCAGATCTACACACAACAGTCGGTGAGCTGGCACATGACACCATATGAAATAAGCTCAAATGAAGTTTGTCAAGCTGAAAGTGTAAGGTTGTGTACTAGCAATGGTTGTTTTTGTTACAGGTTCACCTGTAATGAGAGCACCAGCCCCCGGGGAGGGAAAGGTGCCCGTTACACTTTCTAAACTCCAGAACATACAGCCTACATCTACAAAGTCAGGGACCTGATTGAAGGCATAGGTGAGGCCTGGTGGAGGACTGATGGGTGTGCAGATTCGGTCAAAAAAAGTACAGCGTAACTGAATGCTAGTACTGGTTCCACATCTTTATTTTCCACATTTAAAATCCTAACTTGAGATGTAATGTAGCTCTCACAAAACAGGTTTGACCCCACCTAGAAACGACAAAACACTGATGAAATTTATGGGCTCGACACACAAGAGGCGACAAATGAACAATAAGCAAAACTCATCGCTATCGTTTTGATAACCTGACACACGAGAGGCGACATGCAGCAGTGGCCAAAACCAGCAACACCTCTGTTCCAGGGTGAATCGCGAGTCTTCCGTTGTTTTGATTGGCCGTCAGATTGGAGGGAATTTTGGGTTATTAAAGCAGTTCAGTTTAAAAAGCGGTAGATATGAAGTCTCACAAGGTTTTGCTAGAGTTAAGTGAAGTCTTGTAAAGCTCTGTGACATCAGACACAGCAAGTATTAACTTTTCCACGATGTTTGCTTGGAGATGTACTGAGAAGCATCCTGTCCGCTTACTGGTCAGTCAATGAAACCTCCGCTGATTGGTCCTTGTCCGAGCGACAGCAATGAAAAGTTGAAATTTTCTCAACTTTCTGGGATCGTGTCGCTGGCTTGTGTGTGCACGACACATGCACGAGCATAAAATTTCACATGCACATTTTTCGCGTGACACTTAGCAAGAGGGAGACCCACGATTATCGCTTTGTTGCACATGTCTCATTGAAAATGAATGGAGGAGAGGTGATGTCGTCTCCCGTGTGTCGAGCCCATCAGACTCCAGCAACAGTTCCATAGCAGGGCAGTTTTAGGTAGGGATGCACCGTTTCACTTTTTTCACATTCGATACCGATATCAGAAGTTTTGTATCGATCCGATACCGATATGGAAAAACAGCTTTAAACTGTATTACATAATGAACTATTTGTTACTATATGAAAAAGTCTGGGGTCATTCTTTTGTACAGGGGCCCAAAAGTTCCAAATTGCAGATCCTTTTGCTCGCTCCATTTTGAAATCAACGTGAGCTTCTGCACAGCGTGGGACTGTAGCGCATGACGTCACTCTCAGCACATAGAAATATACTGAATAGATCAATTCTTATGGATCGGGGTAATAGTCTCTGATCTAGAATCTAGGATTTTCTTCTATATCTGGACCGATACAGATATTAAGATCGGATCGGTGCATCCCTAGTTTAAGAAAAGTTCACATTTTAAGGGTAAAAAAGGAAAACTGTGTTGTGGGAGAAACAGTATTGCTGCTTGGTGTTTTGATGATTTGCCCTGATTCACTTAGACAATCAGACATAAGACTGAATGTATCAATCATTTTCTTTACCTGTTGAGAAAATTAAACGGGAGGAACTTTAATGTTAATCCTGCGTGTTTATCTTGGCAGACGTAGTGGTATGTTATCTAATGTATCCTGCCTCTTAGAGCTGTTTACATTTGACAACAAACATTATGATGTAATACGGTTTCTCGTCCCCTCGGGGAACGCTCTTTGGAATCTGGAGATGTGACATTTAATGCTGGAGACTTGACATTTTTAAACCCTGGAGGAGTCTCAAAGTGTCAAATCTGATTAGAGACAAAGACAGGTTAGAACCAAATCAAAAGGCAAATTTGACGCTGACATTTTCTTCTGTCTCATTAGGCCTCTGACCTTGTTTCGTTTGCTAAACCGTCAGACAGAATCAATAGATGAGCTCACACGCAGAAATACAGTATACTAGACAGAACATCAGAGGCTATTTCCCAGCTTTAACAAAGCATTCACTTTTCCATCTGCTGTAAATCTATGATTAGCTTATTTCATTTCAGTTATTTACTTTAGTCTGCATTCATCCCAGTCAAATCCCTCCTAAAAATCCATGAAAATGCACATTTTATTGCTCTGCTTTGAATCACGCTTTGCTCTAACTAAAATAGAACGACGAGGAACAATGTGGCAGACGTCTTACATAACAGACAGATGATAGAAACACATTCAGCTCTCCTAGAGCAGCAGCATCGTATCTGACAGCACTAACACTTTATCTTTCGTGATTCAGAGATGATTTAAGGACGTTCGTCATGCTCTCAAACACAAAACCAACATTATAGCTACAGTCACACTCAGCAGAACAACCTCTAATACTGAATTAAATTACATTTAGGAGGTCTAACATTCACATTTTAACTGTAACTTAAGCACATAAGCTCCTAATGATCATATTTTACTGCTTTTCTATAAACACGTTTGCATGTTGTCACTGGTTTTGTTAACCCGTTGGATCATTTGTGCACAAATGCACTAATTTCTTTGTACTGTACTTCATTAGAACAGTGTTTCTGTTGCTCATCATCAGATCAAAACTGCAGCGCTGCAGGATGTTTGCTTTTTTAAATGATGAGCTTCCATGCTGGACAAATCTGTTAATGTACTTTTAAATATCAGTTCCACAACCTTCTGTTTTTTCTACTTTTCCTTAAGAATAAATTCTGTTAGAAATAATTAAAATAGCATGAAGGTAAAATCATTTGTACCAATAGCAGTCAGAGTTGGAAAGAGATGTCAAACTGTCAAATAAAGCTGTTATGGACAAATCCTCCACTGAACTTTACTACTTGATCAGTTAATGGTCAGATGTAATTGTAACTTAAAACTGTTTCATGCTGCATTACAGTTTGATACTTGTGTTTTTTTTTGTTCTCCTTTCCTTCACCATGGTTGTATAACAGTGGATTCTCTCACTCGGTGATAAATGTACTGTACTAATTGGGGATTGAATTAACACCGAATGCATCTATTTTTCATAAAACACAATAAAATGACATATCCACTGCTCAGACATGTGTGAGAACTTTAATTTCTTACTTATTCATTGGCTTTATTTCCTGGCTGTACTAGAGCTGCAGATTATATTTTAAAATTATTATCATCCCAATATTAATATGCAGTATCAGTGTTTGCGAAAACATTTGAGCCACGCCTGCCAAACTGGCAGACGTGAGAACGTCTCACGTGGGACATTTTTGAACCACGTAGGTCAATGTCCTCGTGTGCTTCTGATTTGTATCTATTTAACAGTGGGTATTGTAGTGACCTCTGACCTTTACATATTATACACATTTTTAGTCTGACAATAATCTGTTGAAATAATTTGAAAAAAGAACCACCAATGTAATTTTCTTAATAGTTGGATGCGCGGTTGGCTGCACTAACAGACAAGGATGCAAACTCAACTCGTTTTTTTTATAACTTTGATGAAGACTGAGGACGAGATGAACCGCAGCGATCAATCAAATGAACTAGCAGCCCTCTAAATATTTTTGGATTTTGCAGCAAACATGTTTTACCAGGTAAGTTTAACGTTTTTATATTTCATGAGGAAGACAGAGACTGGGATAAATGTAATGTGTTTATAATTATTGATCATCCTAATGGATGGATATTTCACCATGGAGGACGTGTGGTACCATCCACTGTAGTGAAATGCAAGATAATTATTTACAATAATATTGTTTCAATGTAGGATTACGTGTTAAAATTGCGGTTTTTATTTAGTATGATGAGCATCACCGTTATGAGATATCTTGTGTCATCCCAGTGTGTGAGTAGCATCTGAACCCGGTGACCCCACCAGCGACAAAAACTGGTAGGGATCCGGACCTTTTCAGTTTTTTTCTTACTCAGCTCCGGTGTAAAGTGAAACGCTGTTTATCGAAGAAAGTTATAAATCCAGCCGAGTGAATTCTGGCAAACTCTGCGACTTGTTTATATCGGTGAACTGCAGCAGGGAGAACGTAAGCTAATGTTCATAAGCTAGCTAACATGTAACTTTTGTAAATACTGCTCTCTATGAGCCCGACCTAGGTGCCCTAAACCTTCCCACAAGTGGACTGGGCTTGAACTAGTTGAAGCCAGACTAAACATCAAGGGGCGACGGTGGCATAGGAGTTAAGTGGACGCCCCGCAATCGGAAGGTCGCGGGTTCGCGTCCCACTCGGTCTGTCACCGTCGTTGTGTCCTTGGGCAAGACACTTAACCCAAATTGCCTCTGTTGGTGGTGGTCAGAGGGGCCGATGGCGCAACAATGCAGCCTCGCTTCTGTCAGACCGCCCCAGGGCGGCTGTGGCTACTCAGTAGCTTACCATCATCAGCAGTGTGTGAATGTGAGAGTGCATGCAGCGTCTTTGAGTGTCCTAACAAAGCGCTATATAAATTCGATGAATTATTATTATTATTATTATTATTATTATTATTATCACAAAAAACAACGACAACAACAAAAATCTATTTCAGGCGCTACTTTCCCCTTTATTTAGTACTCGTATCGCTGACTGTTTACATGCTTTTGCTAACCAATGTGGCGGACCCACGTGATTAGGTGATGTAGGTGATGTAGGTGATGTAGGTGCAAATGGTCAATAGTGGGACTCAACTTGACGCATGGCTCTTGCTCCGGAACCAGTTTCCTCGAGAGGAGTTGGATTTTCTACCGCCGAGCAGGGGTGGGCATACTTGTTGCCCCCCATCTTGGTACCTGTATGTTGGGGTTTATTTTGGTGACAAGAGGGTAGCCTCCCTCCGCCTACATGTGGGGGGGATGCGTCCTGATTGTTGTTATGCTCCAAACTGTAGATCAAACTACCCACCCTGTTTGGAGTCCCTGGAGGGGGTGCTGGAGAGTGCTCCTTCTGGTGACTCCCTTGTTCTCCCGGGGGACTTCAACGCTCATGTGGGTAACGGCAGTAAGGCCTGGAGAGGTGTGGTTGAGTGGAATGCCGTCCCTGATCTGAATCTGAGTGATGTTTTGATATTGGACTTCTCTGCTTGTCATAGTTTGTCCATAATCAACACCATGTTGAAGCATAAAGGTGTCCATATGTGCTCTTGGCACCAGGATACCTTAGGTCACAATTCGATGATCAACTTTGTTCTCGTCTCATCTGATCTGTGGCCGCATGTCTAGGACACTTGGGTGAAGAGAGGGGCGGAGCTGTCAATTGACCACTACCTGGTGGTGAGTTGGCTTCAATGGTGGGGGAGGATGCCGATCAGACCTGGCAGGCCTAAACATATTGTGAGGATCTGCTGGTAACGTCTGGGTCATCGGTGCCTGAGAATCAGCTCCTCCAAATCCGAGATCATGTTCTTGAATCAGAAAAGGGTAGAATGTCTTCTCCAGGTCAAGGCTGAGGTCCTGCCCCAATTGGAGAAGTCTGAGACTTGTCCACGAGTGAGGGAAAGATGGATTGAGAGATCAATATGCGGATGGGTGCTGTGTCTGCAGTGATGCAGGCATTGTACCGGTCTGTCATTCCTACCCTCATCTATGGTCATGAGCTTTGGGTAGTCACCAAAAGAATGAGATCACGGATACAAGTGGCCGAAATGAGTTTTCTCTGCCGGGTGGCTGGGCTCTCCCTTAGAGATAGGGTGTGAATCTTGGTTGTCCGGGAGGGGCTCGGAGAAGACCCGCTGCTCCTCCACATAGGAGCCAGTTGATGTGGCTCTGGCATCTGGTTAGGATGCCTCCTGGATGCTTCCCTGATGAGGTTCTGGGCACATCCAACAGGGAGGAGACCTAAAGGAAGACCCAGGACATGCTGGAGGGACTATTAGGCCTTTCACACTAGCATTGGCTTTACCATAGCTAAGGTAATGAGTGTTCTCATCCGGATAGCCCAGAAATGTATGCATGCGCAACCAGACATTTTCAGCCCTCTGCCCAAGGCGAGCTGCCTCAGGCTGAACTGGTTCAACACACCCACTGCCAGGGCTGTAGTGGCCGTCGGGCAAGGCGGGCATTTGCCCGCTGGGCCGACGGTAATTTTGGGCCAGCTGACTGTAATTTATTAAATAATATTGAGCAGCTTATTTGTTCATTTTTATTCAGACCAGCCCAGCCGGCCTAGACTACCCTCAGGCCAGCCCTGTCTACTGGTGTCAGGGGCTTAACAGATAATATTAATAACAGTTTGAGCTCAAGCATTTCTGTATTTTTATTAATAATACAGCTTAAACGCGACATTTCTGATGTTACTTGCATTTGTCTCAGCTCTACTATTAAAATGGCAAAAAGAGGACAGAAAAATGCCAAAGAGGGAACCTCTTTGCTGCAACAAGGTATGCAGGACTTTGATGCTTCTTTCACTCCACTACCTGTTACACCCACAAAAAGCCCTGATAGTCGGGGGGCCAAAGTCTCAAAAATGGGTTGAACCTGACATGGTCTGCCATACTTTTTAATTGTGATTTTTCTGTTAACTTAGACCCTAAGGGCCAATAATTGGAGGGTCTGCTCTGCTGGAAATATTGCAAAAAAAATTTGTGGCCATTTTAGTGTATGAACCCAGTATTTTTATCAGAAAAATGTAAAAAATGTTTTTTTCCCCCCAAATTCTCAATGGGTTGGGTACACTATCAATAAATGCATTCCAGATACACAGAACACATGTGCTGACAACATCCACTGAAAAAATAACTCTTAAAACACATTTCTACATAATTTTGCATCAATTTAATACAAAAAATTAGGCATTTTATCACTTTTTCCCAATATTTTCATCTTCACTTCACTGGCAATCAACTATTCCATAAAGTTATGGCATCAGTCATATGCCATGTTTTTCTACAACCTGTACACTCATTCCACAGAAAAAATGATAAAAATTCAACCAAAATCATTGGATCTTGAGCCTTTAAATACCAATTGGCGATCAAAAGACTCAGACCATCAGAACTCTCAAGTGGGTACGAGGTTAATAAACTAGGTGCAGGTGGAATAATTTGCTGCATACATTTAACTTACATTTCCACTTAATGTTTAAACAGCCGGTTTATTTATATTTGTTGTTGTTTGTGTACTCTCTTGTGATGCATTTAGTTCAGGCATGTTCATGGCCAACTAAAGGAATCTCTCTAGAATCCCTAACAGTCAGAATAACTGTTAGAATTTCATTTGTATCTTCACTATGCATCCAAAAGATGTTTCTGCATTCAATAGTAAGTAAGTTATCAAATGTAAAAATGTATTTCTTTGTACTTAAGATATTTATTTAATTACAGAATAGTAAGAATCATAACTCTACCTAGAATACTTTATTCTTAATATTAGCAAATTAGCTTAATGTTATCCATTAGCTTAATGTTAGGTAATTAGCTAGATGGCCAGTTGTTATGTTCAGGTTTAATTTTTATTTTTTGCTAGTTAGCTTGTCACAAGAACAGCCACACATTTGATATCAAACTGTACACAATACTGACTAGACTTCTTTCATCTGATTGCACCATATTTCTCATGTGCAGATCTGGGGCTGATTTTATTGAGTGAAAAAGATAGCGAGAAGATAAGACAGCAGAGGATTGGAAAGGACAGTCAAGATGAGTGGAGTGGAGAGGAGAGAGAAGGATTGAATAAAAAAGAAAAGAGTGGAATGAGGAGAGCCAAGTAGTGGACTGGGGTGTACTAAACAAGAGAGAAGAATAGTGGAGGAAAAAAATAAGTAAACTGACCAGTAAAGAAGAGTGGAGAGGAGGTTATTGAATCGGAAAGAAGGGGGAAGATCAGAATAGTGTAAAGGAGGAGAAGAGTCGATAGGATTGGAGAAGAGACTAGATAGTCAAGAGTACAGGAGTTCACTGAGCAAGAGAGAAGAGTAAATGGAATAGGTGAGAACAGAATGGAGCCTGATTCCTCAACCAAACAGCTGGAGAGAAAGCTGCTCAGTACCAACTATACTGCTTGCATAATATGCCAGAAAACAGACAGTGATGCTGGTCCTCTTCAAAAACTGACAAATCAAGGCTACCCTTCCCTCCTATATGCTGTAACCAACAGAAAAGAAGATGTCTCATACAGACTTGACAATGAGCTGCAACCTCAATGTGACTTTCTGTGGAAGAATCCTTTGTGGCACACACAATGTCGTGCAATGTATACAAATCGTAAAACTGTTGACCAGAAGAGGAAAAAAGTTGAAAAGACAGAAGGCACTTCATTTGAAGGAGAACCTAATTCTGAGCCAGACAGCAGCCAGCCTACTAAAAAAACACGGATGTCAATGCCACAGCCCATCAAATACAAGGAAGTGTGCTTCATTTGTGAAAGAGCACGCACAACCAAGGGAAATAGATGCCTCATTTTGATCTCCACTTATGACAGACAGAATGCATTATGGGAAAAAGCAAACAAACTTGAAGACCAAGAGATGCTACACAGGATTTGTGGTCCCGATGGAAACAAGTGTCTTGATATGATTGCCAAGGACTTCCGGTACCACAAGGAATGCATGACCAACTACCTGACAAAGCGTCTTCGTTCACAGGAAAAGACTAGTACTGCCACCACTCCATATGATGCTGCACTGAGAAAACTCATATCTCGAATAGATGAACACCTTTTCAAAGAGAATGCAATATTTTTTGTTACAACTTTGAGGGATGAATTCCGTAAATACTTGGAAAGCCTTGGAGTTCACAATGTTAACTCATACAGATCTCAGTCCTTGATTGCCCACCTCAGAAGAAGGTGGCAATTGTAAAATAATGGTTGTACCACAGAAAGGATGTTCTAGTCTGATTTGCTCAGCAGAAATGAATGTTGGCTGCATGCTCTCGAAGTTGAAGGAACTTAAAGAGAAAACTGAAGAGGCAGAGTATGAAGAAGAAAGTGATGATGAGTTGACACCAGATGACACCATAATCTCTTCCTACAACACTGCTAAGAGAATACGGAAAGAGCTCCAGGACCAACGTAAAAATACTCTGAAGGAAACAAGAGAAGCCAGAACAGTTCAAGCCACTGGAAATATGCCTGAAGACTCATCACTGTGGCTAGAGATATCCTACCTGGAGGCATCCCAAATAGTAAGCGCTAACCTGTATAACCACCTGGCATGGATGATAACAGATGCATCTCCTGAGTTAGATGAGAACGGCCGGGTGAAAGTCAGTCCCAAGCAGCAAGAAAAAGTTCTCAACCTTGCCCAAGATATCTGCCAAGCAGTTGCCAAGATCCCAACACCAAAACATGTTGGTACAGCTTTGCACATTCTTAAGGAAACCAGAAGCAAGTCGACTGTGTCTCTCCTAAATAGATTTGGGAACAGCATCAGCTACAAAGAAGCACAGAGATATATTACAACAATGGCAATGGCGGTAGATGAGCAGACAACCGAGGATGGTGCCTTCATACCAACAAACCTGAAGGTTGGACGATTCACACAATTTGCATTTGATAACCTTGACTTCCAAGAGTACACAAAGGATGGAAGAACACTGCATGGCACAACACATGTCATCTTCCAGTACAAGAATCCAGATGAAGACTCCACACCAATGGTTAGTTTACCTCTTCTGAAAACCCGCCAACCAGCCCTAGAATCTTCTCAGCCTTTTCAAACCAAGGCCAGCCACCTCAGTCTCAAAGATTGGCAGAAGAGTCGCTCCCTGGTTGGAGTTGAAACATTGCCTAGGCTTCCGGTGTCTTTAGCAGAACCACTCGACCACCTGAGCATCCTCTGGCATTTGGTGCATAGCTGTCCCACTGTATTATTGGAGGACCTGAAACCAAGCTGCTGTGCTCCAACATGGAGTTCATTCCAAGCATTTCTAATTCCAGATACCACTCCTGCAACTGTGATCAGCTATGGTCCTTTCTTCCCTAAGTCACCAACAAACCCAGATGTAGTTGAACAGTCTGTTCAGTATTGCATGGATGTGTCAAGAAAACATGGTCAAGAGTACACCATCATCACATGTGACCAAGCAATCTATGAGATGGTTCTGAGTCTGCAAAAGAAAAACAAAGAGACGTATGCCAAATTGATCTTGCGGATGGGTGGCTTCCATATTGCACAAAATTTCCTTGGAGCTATTGGGCATTTGATGCAGTCCACTGGAATCAAAGACATCATGGTTGAGGCTGATGTCTGTCTCCGTGGAACAGCAAACAAAATAATCAATGGGAAAGATTACTACGCAATGCTGCAAGCCCACAGTATGGTATATGCAGCGATGTTTGCCCTACACTGGGAAGCATTTGCCAGATGGTTGGTCGATGAAGGGAAGGACCTAGAATACATGTGTGTGCTTGGCAGCAATGTCCAGCTACTCCTAGATGCCCTGTCAGAAGAGGATGTAGAGAAGGCAACTTCTGCACATGCAGATGCAACAGATCAACTGAAAAAGATGTCACGTTTGATGTCTGAGTTTGATGAAGCACGTACCTCACCTACCACAAAACTATGGCTAATGTACATGGATATGGTCATGATTCTTAGACAGTTCATTCACGCTGAACGTGCAGGTCTGTGGGAGGAACACCTTGCTGAAGTGGAAAAGATGTTACCATACCTTGTAGCTGCTGGTCACTACAAATATGTATCCTGCCTGCCTCACTACCTAGAAGCAATGAGAAGCTTGTCTACACTGGCTCCTAACATTTATAGGGAATTCAAGGCTGGGAAGTTCACTGTGCGTCAAACAGAAGGACGGTTCAATGGTGTCTGGACAGACATGGCACTTGAAATAACCTACAACTGCGATGCCAAGACAAAACTCTTCACTGGCATCAGTCAGCAGCCAGTAACCATGGATAAATACTTAAAAGCTCTTCCAGTTCTGACGGTTGTATCAGAGCAGACAAAGGCTATGGCACACCTTGATGCAGATAACACCAAACGGCTCAAGGACAAGGATAACCAAGGTGCAAAGGAGGCAGAAAGTGTAAGAAAAATAACAGATGTCATCAACAACCAGATGATCAATCCTTTTACATATGAAGAACAGGAGCTGATCAACATTTCAACAGGCCACACAGCCACATCTGCTGACTTGATCTGCGCTCGTGAAAAAGGACTTGAGGCACTGGCTGCAGCAAGAAGAACAAACTGCGAGAAAGTAGCCCAAATTAAACTTTCAACCTTTGCACCAAAGCCAAAGAAATCACTGTCCATGGCATTAAAAGGCAAAAAGGTCTATGAGGAGGAGAGTGCAGTTGTGCGGAACCTGTACTTTGTTCAGGACTTAAAAGAAGACAGGAAGGTGGAAGTGTTTGGCCATGAATGAACAAGTTGCCCAGCCTCACTGTTTGAGCTAGATCCATCCCTTGACCAAGGTTACGCAATGCGTAAAGGAAACAAGGCAGACTACCTGGCTGCAATCAAAACAGCCCTTGGCAGCTCATGGGGGGAGGTGGACAAACTACCACCGTCTGACAAGCCTGTTGTAATGGTAGTAGATGCCATGGCATTCACTCAACATTACCAACATCTCGGGAGTAGCACCTTCCATGAACTGCAAGGAAAGTACCTGAGGCTGCTCCTTGGAGTCCTCCCTGAGAAGTGTGACTGCATCCATTTTGTTGGTGATAGATATGATGTCCCCCCTGCAAAGAGTCTGAAAGGTGAGGAACGAGAAAAGAGGATGAATACCTGCCCCAGCAAAATGAAGGAGTACAAGCCATATGATACTCTACAAATACCTGAATGGAAAAGCTTCATTCACAATCCACTGAATAAAGCTAATCTGTTGAACTACATGGGGGAAGCATGGACAACTCAGAACAAATTACTTCCTGCAGGATTCTCACTTGTTCTTGGTGGAATTTTTTGTGATCTTGGTCGCACTGTCCTCTTGTCAGCGGATTGTCAGGTTGAGCTTCCAGAACTTTCCTGTGAAAATCATGAGGAGGCAGATACCAGGATGTTTGCTCACATTGCATACTCAGTGCAAATTCTTCACCACACACAGGCTGTAGTTGTTGCAACTGACACAGATGTGGTTATCATGTGCATGTACTACATCACACACATGGATGGACTGCAGAAGCTCTGGGTGAAGACGATGGATATCTTCCTTCCTATTCATGCCATCACAGAAGCTCTGGCAGAGAAGTATGATGTGGCAGCTTCAGATCTTACATCACTTTTACTCATCACCTACATACTTACCGGATGTGACACAGTGAGCTATATTTACAGAAGAGGAAAAAGACGAGCCTACACAACTGCAATTAAACATCTTACAGACCTTCTGCCGCTGTGCAGGTATGGTGACCCAGAGGAAAGCCTGGATGTTCAGGAAGAGGTCATAACAGCAGCACGGCGATACATGGTGTCACTCTATGACAGGAGTGACTTTGGTGGTACTCTTGATGCACTGCGAGCCCATCTCTTTGTGAGCATCAAAGGAGACATGCGTTGCCTTCCACCAACTGAAGATGCCTTCCTATTACACCTTCACCGAGCCCTGCATCAGTTGGCTGTGTGTAAGCGGGCACACATGGTTAATCCAACCTACCCAGCTGCAACTGATTTTGGGAGACAAATTGTCAATGGCAAATTGGTGGCAACAATGATGCTGAAAGAGGCAAAACCTTCAGAACTTAATCAATGCTAATACTGCCGTTGCAAAAAGAACATGTGCTCCCGAGGTTGCTGCTGTGCAAGAGCCAATGTCAAGTGTGGCATTGCATGTCTCTGCACGAGGGACCCCAACAAATGTTCAAGGATTGAACTTGCACTTGAAGACAGGGACACTTAAATAGGCGGTGTGTGTGTGTGTGTGTGTGTGTGTGTGTGTGTATGTGTGTGCATGTAGGTGTGTGTGCATGTGTGTATGTAAAATTATATTGTCCCATTAAAGTTGTATTTGTCTACAGCAATAAAAGAATTGTCATATTATGGTTTTGTCTGACACATTTCCATTAGGAGAACAGGGTTATGTTAAGATTAAAAAGATTCCTAGGCCGTGATGTTTAATAATGTGGACTCAAGCAACCATTTAAAATATCCAGAATATCTTTCTTTTGTTATGGTCTGAGTCTTTTGATCGCCAATTGGTATTTAAAGGCTCACAGATCCAATGATTTTGGTTGAATTTTTATCATTTTTGTCTGTGGAATGAGTGTACAGGTTGTAGAAAAACATGGCAAAAAATCGTTTTTTACATTTTTCTGATAAAAATACAGGGTTCATACACTAAAATGGCCACACATTTTTTTCGCAATATTTCCAGCAGAGCAGACCCTCCAATTATTGGTCCTTAGGGTCTAAGTTAACAGAAAAAAACACAATTAAAAAGTATGGCAGATCATGTCAGGTTCAACCCATTTTATTGACATTTTGAGACTTTGGCCCCCTGACTATGATACAAAAAAAGCTAAATCAGCTAATATCTCATCTGAAGGAACATCTAATGATGACACCTTGAAAGCCATACTGGAACTATCTGGCCGCTTTGCAGCCCTAGAGCAAAAAATAACTAAAAACACAGAAGTCATCGCTAATGTCTGTGATCAGCTGAAAGCAGTTGAAATTCATGTACAGAAGAACGACGACAAGATTAAAGATGTATCGGAGCAGATGGTTAAAGTGCAGCAAAGAAGTGATGATGCCGAACGATACAGCAGGCGCTGGAACCTGCGGCTGTATGGCAAGAAAGAAACACCTGGGGAAAACATCAGAGTGGAGATAATGAAGCTCTTTGTTGCGCTTGCACCAGAGGATAAAGAAAAGATGGACTTCCTTGTTGATACTGTGCACAGGGTTGGTGTGTCCCGGGACAATTCCAATCGACCTGTCATCATTCAGTTCACTATGCGAGCTTTCAGAAACAAGATCTGGAAGGTATCCCGTGACACCAAAATTCTTAAAGAGAAGAAACTGTTCCTGAAAGAAGATCTGACACAGGCTGACCGGATGGAGCGAAATCGGTAGTGGCCGATAGTGGAGGATGCTCGGAAGCAAGGAAAGCGGGCTGGCTTCAGAGGTCCTCATGTTTACATAGAAGGGAAAAAAGTCACTCACTAGATGTAGTTTTAAAGCTATGTAAAAAGGGATGACGGTAAGAGTATTTTCAGTTAATTCTTGAAAAAGGTTTAAAAATGCGCATAAAGCAAATTGGTACTTGCAGTTATGGATAAAGGTTCGTAAGTACTATCCTTTTTTTCTCTTTTTTTTTTCTTCAACGTACTTCCTCCATCTAAGGGTGTGTTTTTGACATCAGCAACCTGTTTAAATATGGCAAGTTTTAGTTTTAAGGCACTAAATGTTTGTTCACTTAATGTTAGGGGTCTACGGGAAATCACAAAAAGAAAGGCAATCTTCATATTTTGTCGGAACTGTAATACAGACATTGTTTTTCTGCAAGAGACTCATTCATGCAAGGATGATGAAAAGTTTTGGAGGTCACAATGGGGGGATTCTGTATTTTTTTCTCATGGCTCAAATCATTCAGCTGGCACAGCAATTCGGTTAAATAGATTTTGTGGTGACATACTGCAGTCTGTAGTATCAAATGAAGGTCGCTGGCTTATGTTGGCAGTGAAATTAGATAACCAACATTTTATTTTTGGAAATGTTTATGGCCCAAATAATTCATCTCAAGCTAGAGCTGTATTTCAGGAATTTTCTTTAAAGCTGGATTTTTTGAAAGCAAAATACAGTAGCCCCATTATAATTATTGGTGGTGATTTTAATGATGTTTCAGATGATATTGTGGACCAACTTCCCCCAAGGTTTACAACAGTAAGTTTCAAACCTACTGGAGTCTTGAGTGCAAATTACAGTCTTACAGATGTGTGGAGATACATGAATCCTGATGCTACACAATACACATGGTCCAATTCCAGCAGGAGTTCCCAGTCACGAATAGATTTATGGTTAATGTCTACGCATGGATTACAATATGTCTCAGATGTTTCTCACGCTCATGCCCCTTTATCTGATCATAAATTAATAAGTCTTAAATTAAAAGGAGTTAAAGAACAACCAAGTATTAGAGGCTATTGGAAATGTAATAATGATCTTTTGGATGATAGAGAATTTAAGGAAAGTGTATCACTTTTGGTTGAGAACATTTTTAAAGAAAGGGAGATGGATCCAATTCAAAAGTGGGTAGCCTATATAAGGTTAGGGAAACAGCTATAAAATGGAGTAAAGAAATAAAGAAACAGAACACAAATAAAATGCAGCTCCGGTGGCCTAGTGGTAGAGTGTCCGCCCCGGGACTGGGAGATCAGGGTTCGATTCCCGGTCGGGTCATACCAAAGACTTTGAAAAAATGGGACCCAATGCCTCCTCGCTTGACACTCAGCACTAAAGGGGTGGATTGGGGGGTTAAACCACCAAATAGTTCCTGAGCACGGCCACAGCTGCAGCTCACCACTCCCCACCATGGGGATGGGTCAAATGCGGAGATGTAATTTCACCAGTGTGTGATGAATACTTGGGACTTTAACTTTAAATTGGAGCCCCTGATATCTAAGCAAGACTTGTCTGAAAGTGAAAATTCTATGCAATCTAAAAGAAGAACTTGATAAAATGTATGTCAATTTAGCTAGAGGTGCGTTTGTAAGGTCTAGAGCTAAATGGTTAGAGAAAGGAGAGAAAAACTCTAGTTACTTTTATTCTCTAGAAAAAAGAAATAGGAAAAGAAACAATATTGTGGCTCTTAATATTAATGGTATAACAAATTCAGACCCTGTTATGATCGCCAATTATACTACCTCATTTTACAGTGATTTATATTCTACAAAATTTAATCAGGCCAAATGTGACAGATTCTTAAATCATATTAAGATGTTTACACCTCTGATATCGGAGACATTTAAAGACTCGTGTGATGCTGAGCTTTCATTTTCAGAAATTACAGATGCTGTGTGTCCGATGAAGTTAGGAAAGTCACCTGGTAGTGATGGACTTTCGGTTTGTTTTTGGGAATAAATTGGTAATCACCTTTTTATGATGCTCAAAGAATGTATAAGCAAGCAAGAAATGACGACAACCATGAAACAAGGTCTTATAACTCTGCTCCCTAAGACAGACAAAGATCCTTTGAAAATAGAAAATTGGAGACCTATCTCGCTTTTAAACATTGACTACAAAGTTTTATCTTTGGTATATGCGAAAAGACTAAAAATTGATTTAGGTGAGATAATATGTGAAAACCAGAACGGGTTTCTTCCCAAACGACACATTAGCTCTAATATTAGACTAGTGCTGGATCTAATCGATTACTCAGAATTTATAAACTCCAATGCTTTGATGATTTTCCTTGATTTTTATAAGGCATTTGATTCGATTGAACACACTTTTATTTTACATGCACTTCAAATTTTGGGTTTCGGAGAGTCGTTTATTAGGTTTATTGAAATGTTTTATAAAGATATAAACAGCTCAATTATCTTATATCCGCGGATGTCTGGGAGGTTTCCAATATTAAGAGGCAGGGCTGCCCAATTTCTTGCTTTTTATTTTTGATCGCTGCTGAACTCTTGTTTTTAAATATTTCCCACTATCCAAATATTCATGGTTTAGAAATCTTTAATAAGGAAGTTAAGATGTCCCAATTGGCAGATGACACAGTTTTGTTTCTTAAAGATCAATCACAGATACCAAATGCTCTATATGCAATACAAAAATTCTCAGAAACTTCAGGACTTAAGTTAGCGGAAGGCATATCAAGGTTAGTGTATCCCGCTCTCTCCCTTCATGTAAATGATGCAACTTGTAAAGAAATTAACAGTTTATTTGTAAACTTTGTCTGGAAGAATAATTATCATCACCTAAAAAAAGACATTCTCTATCTGGAAAGAGCAAAGGGGGGCTTAGAACTTTTTCCACCTAAACAACACCTTTAAAGTCAAATGGATTAAAACATGTTTAGAAATGCCAGAATCTTTATGGAATTTTATTCCACATAACATATTTAAAATGGTAGGGAGTTACATTTTTTGCTAGGTTGTAACTTTACTGTTTCTAAATTACCAGTGAAACTTTCTATGTTTTACCAGCAGGCTTTACTTGCATGGAAATTATGCCATACACACAATTTCTCCCCACACAAAGAAATATTATGAAATAATGGTAATATCACTATAAACAACAAAAGCTTATATAAAATAAATTGGATTGAGAGAGGCATTACTTTTGCTGCAGATCTATTTGATGATAATGGGAGCCTTTGTAGCTATGAGAACTTTTTGAAAACTAAGAATTTTCCAGTGAAATATAAAGAATTTGCCTCGGTCGTGAGAGCCATTCCTTCAGGCATAGTTGAGTTAATGAGAGCACACTCCGTTTATCAAAAATTTAGTTTGCAGATGCCTTCTCTAGAAGTTGGGGGAATTGATTTATTAGACAAGAAATGTGCAAATCAGCATATAAGGAAGGTTTTATGTTGTTCTAATGCGGTGGCGCCGAAAGGAAAGTTTTTCTGGAACACGCAGTTTGTTATAAATTGGAAGAAAGCATGGATGGTTCACTTTCAATATTGTATTTCAAATAAGATAAGAGAACTTAATTTCAAAATTTTACACAATATTTATCCATGCAATAAATAATTATCATTGTTCAAAGATCTGGATGAAAAGTGTACCTTTTGTCATACTGAGTCAGAGACTATTATACATTTATTTTGTAATTGTCCTCTTTCAGCTGGGTTTTGGAAAGATATGGAAAGCTTTATTAGGATTACTGTTTGCAGTGGGGAGGGTGTACTGCTGACCTTGACTCGGGATGTTGTGAATCGGTGGGCCGAGTACTTCGAAGACCTCCTCGATGAGATCCTCCCGGATTTCCTTAAGGCTCTGGATGTTGTGGGGCTGTGTTGGTTGACGCGGCTCTGCAATATCGCGTGGACATTGGGGCCAGTTCCACTGGATTGGCAGACCGGGGTGGTGGTCCCCCTATTTAAAAAGGGGGACCGCAGGGTGTGTTCCAACTACAGGGGGATCACACTCCTGAGCCTCCCTGGTAAGGTCTATTCAGGGGTTCTGGAGAGGAGGGTCCGTCGGATAGTCGAACCTCGGATTCAGGAGGAGCAATGTGGTTTTCGTCCTGGCCGTGGAACACTGGACCAGCTCTATACCCTTGGGGGGGGGGTACTGGAGGGTGCGTGGGAGTTCGCCCAACCAATCTACATGTGTTTTGTGGATTTGGAGAAGGCGTTCGACCGCGTCCCTCGGGGGGCCCTGTGGGGCCCTGTGGGGGGTACTCTGGGAGTATGGGGTACCAGGCCCCTTGATACGGGCTGTTAGGTCCCTGTACGACCAGTGTCAGAGCTTGGTCCGCATTGCCGGCAGTAAGTCGGGCTCGTTTCCGGTGAGAGTTGGACTCCGCCAAGGCTGCCCTTGATCACCGATTCTGTTCATAACTTTTATGGACAGGATTTCTAGGTGCAGCCAAGGTGGTGAGGGGATTCGTTTTGGTGGCCTAAGGATCAGGTCTCTGCTTTTTAAAATTTACCGGTCGATCTACGTTCCTACCCTCACCTATGGTCACGAGCTTTGGGTAGTGACCGAAAGAACGAGATCACGGATACAAGCGGCCGAAATGAGTTTTCTTCGCAGGGTGGCTGGACTCTCCCTCAGAGATAGGGTGAGAAGCTCGGTCATCCGGGAGGGGCTCGGAGTAGACCCGCTGCTCCTCCACATCGAGAGGAGCCAGTTGAGGTGGCTCGGGCATCTAGTTAGGATGCCTCCTGGACGCCTCCCTGGTGAGGTTTTCCGGGCACGTCCAACCGGGAGGAAACCCAAAGGAAGACCCAGGACACGCTGGAGAGATTATGTCTCTCGGCTGGCCAGGGAACGCCTTGGGATTCCTCTGGAGGAACTGGCCCAAGTGGCTGCGGAGAGGGAAGTCTGGGCTTCCCTCCTTAAGCTGCTGCCCCCGCGACCCGACTCCGGGTGGGTGGATGGATGGATGGATGGATGGATGGATGGATGTACTGTTATCTGTTATGTCTCTTGTTGGTTAATGAGCTGATGTCTGTTCATGTGCATTGTTCTGTTTGTAAGTTTGATTCTGTGACAAATAACGAATAAAGCTTTTTGAAGAAAAAAAAAAGCTAACTTTTAAGTGGGGAAAAGCTAATAAGCCTTTAGTTCAGCGCTAATGTTCGGAGTACTAGCAAGAAAAGAAAAGGCACAGGTGGCCGTATGCAACTCAGAACTTCCTTGGATTGTTGTTTTAAAATATTCGTCATGTTTAAATTCAGTTAGTGAGCGGTTCCGGTTTGGGTAGTTCAGCCGCGCGTCAGATTCATCTGAAAATTTTCTGTGAGAACAGAACGGGGAGACTGGATTTCCCTCTTTGGCTGCGTAGAAGAAACACCAGTGAGTACAGCCTCCTGCTGCGTGTGTGCGCGCGCGCGTGTGTGTGTGCGTGCGTGCGTGCGTGTGTGTGTGTGTGCGTGTGTGTGAGTCAAGCGCCTGCTGTGTTTTGCTTTTTGATCAGGACATTGTTTTACTTCTTTCCTCGTGAAATTACAGCTGAAACTCAAGAAATGAGAATCTGGTGCAAACGTTGGTTAATGTCAGTGATCCAGAGGTGAAACTGATCTATGAGAGACTCATTACATGCAAAACCTTTATTTGTTATAACTGTGATGATTATGGCTTACAGCTGATGAAAACCCCATTAGAATATTACATGAAATCAATAAAACAAGGATTTTAAATAGAGAAATGTCTGAAAAAGTATAGCTACTCATACAGTATCAGAACATGGTTTGGGTCCTTTTGCTTTTACTGAAATAAATTAACGTTTATCGTGATATTAACATTTTTTGAGTTTCACCTGTAGATGGGATTCGAGGCTTTTGGATCTGGAGGATCAGTTCTTTTCAAAGGCTCGTCTAAAAGACTGACTCATTTTAAATGAGTTTACTAAAAAATCCTGCAACTCATTTCACTCAGTAAATAATCCCTGTGAATAATTATTCTGAGAAAATTCTGATCAAAACTAATTAAAATCAAACATTACATCAATATTTGTTTTATTGTTGTAGTTTCTGAGCTTAAAATATTATGAAATAATTATTAATTCCATCTGACATGCGTGGAGGATAATTGAGTGATCAGCATTCTTTAAAAAACCTACAGGGTGACACCATAACCCTCTGCTTCTCTCTCTCTCTCTCTCTGTGTGTGTGTGTGTGTGTGTGTGTGTGTGTGTGTGTGTGTGTGTGTGTGTGTGGGCATACATGGCTACTTAGTTTTCTGACTAATTTATATTCTGCTTTACTGTTTTCTTTACGTCACTTAAAACGAGCAGCTGGTTATCAGCAGTTTTTCTTGGTCTGCTTCACGCAGCAAAATAAGCCGTTTTTGTGCTTGAGCAGGGAAACAACTAAAACATGATGGATATGGAATATTGAGGCAGGGAAACAACTAAAACATGATGGATATGGAATATCGAGGCAGGGAAACAACTAAAACATGATGGATATGGAATATTGAGGCAAGGAAACAAGTAAAACATGATGGATATGGAATATTGAGGCAGGGAAACAACTAAAACATGATGGATATGGAATATCGAGGCAAGGAAACAAGTAAAACATGATGGATATGGAATATTGAGGCAGGGAAACAACTAAAACTTGATGGATATGGAATATCGAGGCAGGGAAACAACTAAAACATGATGGATATGGAATATCGAGGCAGGGAAACAACTAAAACATGATGGATATGGAATATTGAGGCAGGGAAACAACTAAAACTTGATGGATATGGAATATCGAGGCAGGGAAACAACTAAAACATGATGGATATGGAATAACGAGGACCAGGGTTAGAGAGCTGGTGTAAAAAATAGGCGTCATTGTTTTTACTTCAATCAGCTGGTGGGCTGATCTCGGCTCAAAATGCCCGAGCTAATTTTTTGTCCCAGTCCAGCCCTGCCCACTGCCAACTGCTCAAATTCACACCTAACATTAGGGGGAATCTCCGATTTGCAGATACAATCAGACAGCGGGGGCTTCCCGCATGCGCAATTCATTATCATTTTGCATACTGTGGAGTTAACAAGCCTGACTTAAGCCGTTTTTTTCTTTGTCTCTCTTAATCAAACACACACACAGACCACACTCTTTTGCTCCGCCCACGTGCTCGGAGATGTTCTCATGACATCACTGATATCTTCATGCCAATTTTGGAGACCGCCCGTGTGCTCAATCATGTCCGCATTCCTAAGGCAGTGTGGAACGAAAGTGGCCAGACTGGAGTGGGCGGCGCGGAGTGGAGTGGAGCCGATGCTGCTGTGTAAGTGCCATAAGTCTCTCGGATGGCCGGGGAACGCCTTGGGATTCCCCTGGAAGAGCTGGCCCATGTGGCTGGGGAGAGGAGAAGTTTGGGCCTCTCTGCTTAGCAAATCTTAGCTAATCTAGCAAGCAAATCCTTTCTAAAATGCTGAATGAAGCTTTAGAGGAATGTCCAAATATACAACACATGAGAAACTCTGATTGTGGAATACCTGCCTCCTTTTCCATTTGTGTAACTTCAAGCATCACAAGTAGGTCTAAGAGCAAATTGCTTTATTTAAAATAAACTCTTTACTTGAATTACACACCAAGAGAATTTGCTTCATTTTCAAATTGAACTGACATTTATCCTAAGCTTAAACACCAATAGAAAACAAGTTACTCTTATTTGATGTGATTCTAAACATAATTCTACTTCATTTGAATTATTAATTTCATTATTTAATGTAAAAAGTATTTCCCAGCTTTTGATTGTGTCACACCAGCTTTTTTATATTTTATAGTGATAGTCAATCAGAGTGCTAGTCAAGGTTCATTAACACAGGCTCAAACACACACACACACACACACACACACACACACACACACACACACACACACACACACACACACGAGTGGCTTGTGGAAGCAATAAGACTGAATTGATGTGACTCCAGAAAAGCATCTCACACATCATCACCTGAACCAGTCAGACCTTGTGACTTGCACACCATCTCGCCCCCCAGCATCTTTATGTTCTTTTTTTCTCCAATGATGTTCTTTTCCTAACCCTAACCTAAACAAAAGTTAATTCACACCATACCTATAAAACCACGTTTTAGGGTATTTTGTCATTGTGTGGACCAGCCAAATGTCCCTACAATGTTAAAATGTCCACACACTACAGGCTAAAAGTTAAAATTTGTCCACATAAGCCTATAAATAAGCCGGTGGCCTAGTGGTAGAGTGTCCGCCCTGGGACTGGGAGATCGGGGTTCGAATCCCGGTCGGGTCATACCAAAGACTTTGAAAAAATGGGACCCAATGTCTCCTCACTTGACACTCAGCATTAAGGGGTTGGATTGGGGGGTTAAACCACCAAATAGTTCCCGAGCGCGGCCACGGTCAAATTCGGAGATGGAATTTCACCAGTGTGTGATGAATACTTGGGACTTTTCCTTAAATACAAGTACACACACACACACACACACACTGACTGCATAAATCCCAATTTGAACAGCTGCACAAGTAAAAGGGCAGCAAGGACATCAAAGACACCCAATACCCAATTAGATCAGTTTGTATTGTAGGTTTATGCCTGTAGGAGGCAGTTTATTATGTCTTATTGCAACTGCGTTTTAGGGTAAAATGATGGAAAATGCTTAATGAATGAAAAAGAAAGGACAGTCTGTGCAACGACCTAGCAATAGATAACCTACTGAGATAGCTCAGTAGGTTAAATCCTCTTGATGGGGCCAGACTGCCATCCGTAGCAGTGGGTACGTCACGATGTTTGTTGTCCAATAGCATGTGGAGATGACGTCAGCGCTGCGGCCGCGAACCCAAGCAACATGGCGGCAGCGCCGGAGCCACGTTCTTTTGAAACGGCTTTGTCATCAACATTGGATTATTTAGACTCCAACGTGCGTAAGTCTGTCGGCTATACTTAGCGGCTTCTTATTTTTATCAAACAAAGTAGTGCAATGTCCCAGTACACCTGATATTCACATGTTTTTCATACAAAAACGACAGAAATCATTGACGCCATTAGTGGGTCCCGCTTTTCCATCGCTGTGATTACGTCACGTTGTTCGTTACTCTGATTGGTCCTAGCGCTATCCAATTGCGTGCTGACATTTTGAAAGACAACCGTAGATCCCGCCTCACGACTGAGAGCCGTCAATGGTTCGTGGCCAGACTATATATTCACATATATAGGATGGCTTGCCAGGCTANGTTTCTGGCTCAAGTACCACTGAAATCAGTTTGACAGCAATAGCTTAAAGTGTTCCAAGTCGTTTATGCTGGAAAACCCTAGCCTAGTGAACTAGACCAAATTCTTGCTTTGCAGAGTTTGGTCTAGGCACGCTTCATTGGAACCCTCGCAGCCCAAACCACTGCTGTGTCTATCCAATCACAACTCGCTATAGTTTTGGTTGGGCCAATCACAGCGCTCTATATTGTGGGCCAATCACAGAGCGGGAGTAGCCGATGACGTCAGCGCTGCGGCCGCGAACCCAAGCAACATGGCGGCAGCGCCGGAGCCACGTTCTTTTGAAACGGCTTTGTCATCAACATTGGATTATTTAGACTCCAACGTGCGTAAGTCTGTCGGCTATACTTAGCGGCTTCTTATTTTTATCAAACAAAGTAGTGCAATGTCCCAGTACACCTGATATTCACATGTTTTTCATACAAAAACGACAGAAATCATTGACGCCATTAGTGGGTCCCGCTTTTCCATCGCTGTGATTACGTCACGTTGTTCGTTACTCTGATTGGTCCTAGCGCTATCCAATTGCGTGCTGACATTTTGAAAGACAACCGTAGATCCCGCCTCACGACTGAGAGCCGTCAATGGTTCGTGGCCAGACTATATATACACATATATAGGATGGCTTGCCAGGCTAAAATACTTCTGCTTTAGTTGAAAATTTCTTGGATACTTTCACTACTTAAGTAATCAATATACCCCCTTTATCTGTTCTTTTACTTAGGTAAAAAAGTCATGTACTTCTCCTACCACTGCATTATTAAAATGTTAAAAGTTCCAGCTTGTAGCCTTGTTCAGGCTCATCCAACCTTCATGTGTTTTGATAGAAATATTATTTTGTCCACATTGTCTACTGAAAGGACAGATCTGTTAGCAGTAATATTGTCTGCAGCTGCAGAAAATATCTTCTCGTTTCGGACAGAAGCAGCTCGTCTAGTGGGTGCTGTTAACTTCTATTTTGTGTTATTATGGTTGCTAGGCAACAGGACATACACCGTTGCCACTAAAGACTATATCCAATTTTACAGCCGTTCACTTCTGGTCATCCCAGTCAACAAAGGACCCGGTGATACCGACACCAGCCTGCGTCAACCGGATCAGCCAAGTCCTTGAGTTTGGACACAGCTGCATGTGTTGCTGGCTGATGACTTATATGTGCAACACAGTTACATGTCCATGTGGGAATTCAGTTCATGTCGTGTGTCAAACAGAACCTTCCGTACCAAACGATACAAATAAAAGTACCGTTACACCCCTAATATATGTACTTATATTCATATGTCCAACTTACTGAAGAGAACACACACCAGACTCAGTCAGTGCGTTTACATGTGCAGCATCAACATCTAAGTCGATCCTGGTCGAACTTATGATAATAAGCTGTGAGTCTTTATCCTTGTTTACATGCGCTTTAGAAAATCGACCTCTCAAATGGAGTTCGTTCCATTCCGGTACAGTAGGTGGCGACATGCACCCTTTCATGTCGGGCATTGTTCCGGTTAGCTTGTAGCAACACAACTTGTAAACAAACGCTGGTGGGAGTGAAGCAGACAGAATTGAAACAGGAAATACACCGTGGATGAAAGAATGGACAACAACAATGCTGCAGCACAGCTTATTGGTACGTACAGCGCTGTTAGATGTTACGCGTGTTACGTTGTGGCTGTGATATTATTGGACGAGCGCTACTGCGGGCCGCGTCACTTCCGGAACGCGAGCGTCTAGTCAGTTCAGCTCGGCTGCCCCGTTTACATGCAGAAGGAAGTCAGATAACTACCGCATTATCTCCCATGCCCCCTCAAGTACCCTAGCAAGAGTAAAGAGCTGGTCTATGCTCCCACAGCCAATATGAAAACCACATGGCTCCTCCCCAGTTCTGGACCCCCCTGTCCAGTATCTTGAAATAGAACTTTCCAGGGAGGCTGGGGAGTGTTATCTCCTATCCACCTTATTCTTATGGCCCATCATGCTTTGCGCAAAAAATGCAAGCAACTTCCGGTCCTCATTTGTTTACATTGAGACGATGCGATCCCTTCATGCTAATCCTCTTTTTATGGGCTTTTAGAGCCTGAAAACATGCATGAACACCAGCTGTCACAGCTGAAACGGGACATCGTTACACTCCTTCTGCCTACTGAAGCAGAGAGGTGGGGGGGACGATCTTAAAGTCTGGCCAAAGCTAACGAGTAGCATTTTAGCTACTTTCTGAACTCAGTTGTGTCTGACAGCGAGGCAATAAACAATCTTAAAAGCTCTGAGGCTTATCAGTA
>SSNS01000010.1:1005237-1043211 GCA_006937985.1 Aphyosemion australe
GCCAGAGATGTGGCTGTGAAATATGACGGATTTGGCCCGTTAATTTAAAAATGTGCAAGTACGTCGTCTCAAGCCTATGTGTTATAAGGTTTGTAATAATGCAACCCGCTTGTAAATCCATTAATATTTCATCGTGTTAAGAGTGTTTTTGTTTAAGCTGTTCACTCACCTTCCATCTGCTACCATTGAGAACGTAAGCTGTCCGAGGTAAGATGGCCGCCATGTAGGGATGCTGTCCACTCCCAGTTAAGGCATCTAGCAATAAATATGATATCTATGCTTGAAATAGCCCGGTGGGGTAGCTGAGTGGAGCTTTAGGTTAACTCACGCTGATTGGTTGTCTCTCAGTAGGAAATTACATCAGCAGACGTCGAAAACTTCCGGCATTAAAAGAGTTGCTTGTGAAGCAGCATGGAAGCAAAGAAAATAAGCACCGATCACTCTGCTTTAAAATCGCCGTTACTGAACTCTCAACACTGAAAAACATGGCGGAATTCCCCCACAACAACCTAATCCACGGGGCTTTGTTGTCTCACAGAGCGCTGTAAAAAACGAAGCTTTCTTCCGATCATTGAATGTCACATTTTACATCACACAGCTGCTCTCGACCTCCGAATGGATTAAATTATACAGTTCTTCCAAAGAATAAAACTTTTAATGTCAATAATGTTACTGTGGACGCTTTTTGGTGCTGATCAGTGACATCACTCACTGCCTTGTTTTTGCTCCCATCGTTTTGGTTGTTAACTACAACTCATGCTGTAGGTAAGGGTTGGAACAGAGATTGACTCGTAAATGAACGTTACCTTTTGATCCCCACAGACTGTTACCCCAAAACGTCCTGCCCCATTCCACCCCCAACAACACCTGGTGATGTACAGCAGAACTCCTCCACCTGGATCAGCGTCTCTCTCTAAAAGCCAACATGCTAAAACACCTAAACATGTGAAAGAATAAAACGGTAACCCATCAGATTTGTAGAGTTTATTTT
Source organism: Aphyosemion australe (assembly GCA_006937985.1). Lineage (NCBI taxonomy): Eukaryota > Metazoa > Chordata > Actinopteri > Cyprinodontiformes > Nothobranchiidae > Aphyosemion > Aphyosemion australe. The sequence continues at coordinate 1,006,229 of SSNS01000010.1, forward strand.
CTCACCACACATACACATAAACACATACTGGCTACACAATAAAAGCTCATAATGTGTAATTTAACAAACATTTGAGAGGTTTTGGTGTTTAGTTAGACACATACACGTAGCTTAGCTTATTATGCTCACTGAACAGTTCATTAGGAGAAATGAGTGAAAAAGCACCCAAACAATCATGTTGATACCACAGAGCAACTCCAGAGGTAAAAGATTTTTAATAAACAAAGAATAAATGTTTTTATTCTTTTCATCGTCACCATTTAGCTGATTTACAATCAAACATTTTAGCGTCTCATAGTAATCAAACTACTTTCCTTCCATCATAGCAACACAACAGTCCAGCAAAAAGCTTCAACTGCTGTGAAGATCTGTCTTTAGTCACTTTTCCTTTGCACGGTTTTTAATTAGCAGCGTTTTTTCTTTCTTTACTCATCCTTCTCATTTTTGCCGTTATCTTCTTCAGCCTTCTCTTGATTAACAGCAGCATCTGGACAGGTGTCTGAATCGTTCTGCAGCTCTGCCTCTTTACTGACACTTACTTCTCCAGTCACTATCCTGTCCTCCTTCTCTTCTGCCTCTTTGGTAACTTCCTCTTTTGTTTTCCTCGCATCTTCATCCCGGATGCTGCTCCTGCTGCTAATTCTAACTTTGTCACTTTCTTTTTTCTCGTCGTCTAACCGAGTCTCTGCTGGACCGTTGCTGATTTCTGTCCCTCTCTGTTTCTCTCCTGACTCTTCATCATTACCGTTGCTGATTTCCTCCCTCCTACCACCATCCTTCTCTTGCTTATCTTCATCTGTATTGCTGTCCTGCTCTTTCTCAGCCTCAGAAGGTGTAATAAGTCCATGCTCTTTCTCTTTACTCTCCTTGGTCTGAGCTCCATTGGCAGCACTGCTGTTTGATTCCTGCTCTTCACCATTAACCTGACTCCTACTCTCTTCTGTGACCTCCTCCTTTACTTCTTTAACTTCCTCCACTTTTTGCTTGTTTTCTGTTGTTGCGTCTCCTCCTGCCTTCATCTCTTTACGTTTCTCATCATTTTCCTCATCAGCAGGCCTCTTTTCTTCTTTTTCCATGTTTCTCTCTTCATTTTTGTTCTCCGTGTTTGCAGACACATCTTCTTCTGAGATGTTTTTGGGAGTTTCTACTTTCTCTTCTGTCTTTTCACTGTTCTCCTTTGTGGGAATTTGACCATCAGCTTCAGATTTCTGTAAAGCAAGAAAAAAACGGAACATGAGGGTTTTAACAGGGTGTCTAATTCTCCTCTCCGTCACCAAATCTGGAGAAGGAGTAAATCTAAGTAGAATTGTAGCAGTAGCAGGATTCCTGCTGTCAGAATCCTGATGGTAACATTCGGTTTGGGTAAAGTCCTGCACCAAATTTGTCAATAACAGCTGATCGATGCTCTCAAAGCAGTAGCATGTTTTATTGGCTAACAGCCACGATACAAAAGAATCATGAGAGTGGATTAAAACTCCAAACTGGGGATGTTTGATATCGGCTGTTTTACCAACATCCGAGAAATAGTCTAACACTACAACCAGTAAATGCAGGGTCCCACCTTCTAAAAACAAAGAAAAACTCAATTATTTTAGATAACTATCTTCCCATAGCGTATCAGGCATACTTAAACTTTAAAGGAATTCTATGCAGTTTTGGCTTGCTTTTAGCACCCCCTAGTGTTCATTAGTGAAAGCAAAAGTAAAACTTATCTCCTCGCTGTGCGTTTGTCTTTTTAACACCTTAAATGTCTCCTCAGCCTTCATTAGTGACTACAGGAGCGGTTCATCACTAAATCAAACAACTCAGCTGTGTTCATGATCTAAAACATGCAGGAAACATGCTGGAAGCAGACTGAAGCACCAGGCATGTCAGCTCCTTCCAGCAGGGACCGGACCGGCACTCTGAAGTTGCAAGTGTGATATTCTGACCACAGAGGGCGGTGGGGGTCTGAGTGATATTTCATTAAAGGAGTCATCACCTATAACACCGTGGATATCTACGTCCTATTATAGTCTTTTAGGCCATTAAAATAAATTGTATTGGAAAAATAAATTAAAAATGTGCTTTTCTGATCCTTTTTTGTAAAGGGCATATTTTCTACCGAGATCACACGCGATATTTTGGCTGTGTCGGACTGACAGGACTGAGGGGTGCGTTGATTGGTGGAAGGAAGCAGGAAGCAGCTTCGGCATCTTCCTCCAAAATAACAAAAGTTATAACTGAACCCAACCTGGCAGTGACCTACGGGATCCAACAGTACGAGCCCGAGCCTCGCGTAATGGCTTCCTCGCTTGTTGTTGAGTTTTTTTTCAGCGAGGCCCCGTAAATCGGAAAATGATGGGACGCGGCATTGGAGACCTGTAAACAGTCTAGATGGGACAAAGCAAGCTAAACAGCCTGGCATCGGCTCATCATGCAGTTGTGAAGATCGAACACACAAACCAACCCCCCCCCACCCCCCCACCCCCCCGTAACACGGATCAGCAACGGTAAGACATCATTTATGCGTTTCACGTAATGAAATGAGCTTTGTTGTGCTGGGTTGTTCACTGCTGGCTCATATTATATCTTATATATATTATATATTATATCTGGCCTTTGTGACGACATATAGGCCAGAGCTCAAGTTCTCGTTTTGGGGTGCGCGTGCTCCTGGGGTGCATACCTGCAAACTTGCCGCTTTTTGGCGAAAATTGCCACTATTACTTTGAAGCCAAATATAGCATTCACGTGAATCGTATAGATCCAAAAAGGTTTTTTTTTGGGGGGGGGGGGTCACCTGTCGGGTTTCAACAGTCACTATGAGAATCAATCAGGGAAGGAGGGGATTCATCTTGTTCTCAAATGATCTTTGTTTTAGCGCGTCAGTCACGTGTCGTCATTTGTCCAATCACAGTCGCGGAAAAAGACGCTTTGGCAGCGCCTCTCTCGCACGGCGCTCACACAGTGAGTAATGACCACCGTTGTTTCGCTTTCAACATCTTTGCAGCGGCTTTGAGCTTAAAGTTTGTCAAATGAAACAAATTCACCACTAAATAACACGGTTTTCTGTCCGGGACTTTAACAGATTTACCTCCTTTCAGCCTTTAGAGATTTTTCCCCGAGATTTTTCTTTTTTTTTTTTAGTCTAGTTCAGAGTTGAACATAACCACCGCCAGTATTTAACTTCGTTAAAACCTGTTATTAACATAAATCCTTTTTTCTGGTGAGAAATGGCCACCAGCATGCTCCAGCCTGACTCAGTTATTGATCTGGGCACCAGAAGATTTAAGGAAGCTGGAGTACAAACATGAGATGTGATAATTTCATAGTACTGTAACATTTCTGCAGCACTGAAGCAAAGTTGTAACATTTTGCCCTTAGCCGTGGTTTATTAAAGTATTCAAGCAAACAGCTGAGATGAAGCTGCATCTCCCTGCAGCTTCAACTCTTTCTAAACATTTAATCAGAACCAATTTACCAGAGAATCAGAATCAAAAGGGTTTTATTGCCATATGTGCGAGAAATCACAACATTAGGAAATTGCTGCAAACAGCAATGAACACAGCAATAACTTAAGGATGATTACAGTATTCTGAAATATTTTCAGATGTTTTCATGTTTGGTGTTTTGTGAGTTAGTCTCACAATAATTCTTAATTATATGATGATCCTAATTCCCTGATCATTTTTGTTGGTCAGAAAAAAAAAAACATGCCTGTCTAAACCTCATGGTGGGAAATGGTTTGCATTGTGCAAAAAAAAAATCACATTGATTTTTTGTAAGTATTCCAACAGATTATTGTAGCAATAAATAGTATGTAAACATCAGAGGTCCCTACAAAACCCACTGACGACACTCTGCTGCAGAGGACCTTGTTCCGGGGGGGAGGGGTCACCTTTTTCACACCTTCCGAGTTTGCAGGTATGGGGGTGCATGTGAGCTGGTTGAAGAAGGCAAGATTAAACAAACGCGTCAATGTTAAATATGGGCTTCTCAGCCAGTGAAAGCTCATTAGGAAGCCATTATAGACATTTTTTCAAGTGGAAAAGTGAAAATTTCAGGTGATGACTCCTTTAAAGGGTAATTTTAGCACATACTGGCTCAAGAAAAGGTTTTAAAAACATGAAAAAGTTGCATAGTATGGCTTTAAACATTACTTATACAAAATATGTCAACTAAACAAACTAAAATATCTCCGAAACTAAACTATACCACAGATGTGTCATATTTTGACATTTTGAGTGTGAGGAGATGAAGCGGATGTGCATGGTATGTAAAGGTTTGGTCATTAAAAGTAAAATAGTGATAGATCATTTCAGATATTACATCAGCTGATAATATCTGACATTCTTTATCTGGACATAAACGGCTGATTCAGAATAACATGCAGAACCTGAAAGAGCAACTCGGTTCTAATCAGATGCAGAAAAGAGTTTTGTTCTGCAGAAGGTGCGAAAGACTGCTGCATGTATGGAAAGGTGTTTTATCATATAATCTGATGCACTTAGGAATGTTCTACGGCAAGTCATTAGTATATTTATTGATTTATCTAGAACTGTCCCATACAAGGGCTCACCTGGCTAAGAAAATAAGTACAAGAGTTTCACTTTTATTTTTTTAATTTATTTAGTACATTTACACATTAGGAGATGTTATTAAGTTGTTTGTCTTTTTTGGATAAAGTCCTGATCAGCTTGTCTGAAACAAAAACTCCTTTTCTATATACATAACCCAAAAGAAGCTTTTCTGGAATTAATTAAATTATCAGTTTGACAGCTGTCCCATAGGACACTGTTTAAAGCTAAGATTGGATAAAAACACAGAGTATTGCAACGTCCTGCACCAAATCACGTCTTAGGTCAATGACACTGATTAGAGCTCAGTATCAGCAATTACGCACTTCTACGTAAGAATTGGTGCCTCCCTACTTGGTATAATAATAATAAGAAAAACTCGATATGAGCTCCTAATAAAACGGTTTAATGATTTATATCTCTATAAGATGTCTTTAGAATGATGACTATTGTCCCCGCAGAGTGTTTTAGGTGCAGTTCTGTGTGTTTACCGCTTCAGTTTTCATGTCTCGCAGCGTTTCTCCTGCGTTACCATCATCAGCCTTTGATTCTGGATCATCTGGAAACAGAAAGTCAATTTAGGTAAAAATACAACTTTACTGAAGGCTGTGATTCTTTTTAAAGGCAGCAAGTTAGTTTCATCAACAGAGTTGACGCTTGAAAATACAAACATATGGAACAATTTGCTGGACTCATTTTTGAACTTAAGCCTAATTTATACTTCTCCGTCAGCTCGACTGTGGAGACGTGCACACGCATTGACGAAGATGTTTTCTCTTCAGACTTCTCTGTCACCTGGGGAGAGTTGCAAAGCAATTCCCCTCCAGGACACCAGAGGGCGTAGCACTTTTCTGGGGTATCCTGTTACCATTACAGACACGTATCCGGTCCACGATAGTGTTTTTACTACTGTGTTTACATTGTTTTAATGTATTTTAGAGACTTTTTAACACGGACAAATTTGTCCCTCATTCTCCTCCACCTCTTCACGCGATCGCCAGCACTAAACCCACGTTTCCCGTCATTTCCGTCCACAAATAAAAGGTTTGCTCCGTATCTTTGTTCTCCTTCAGTCACGGGCAAAGAAACATTCATATTTTTGGACTTTTTCCGCGAGACGTTCTTCAATCTGTTTCATGTCTGCCGCTAAATATCTTTTTATGTTTTGAGGGGGAAATGGCGGTGCTGTTGACAAAGTTAAAGGACGCGGCGTCCTGACCAATCACAAGCTTGCCGTCTTCGCCACTTTCGAGGGATAGTTAAAAAGTTGGGCTCCTTCGGCCTCTGCGAGCCTGTCGAAGAGCCCTTGCACCAACGCAAAACGGTGCTGCGTGTCTCCGTACCGACGCAGACGAAGCATAAAGTAGGCTAAGCTGCCGGTGTGTTTTGCCCTTGTTCAGCCACCATCATCACTCATGCTGGCTTTTATTAAACACAACAAGAAGTGAGTTTAGCCTTCAAATAGATGTAAAACAAAAGAGAATAGCAAAATGTGAAAAAATAGATTTAAAAATGAATTTTTTTTTCTCAGTCACATTATTTTATTTTTGGAGCTAAGTAATCACAAAACCCTGTAAAGTTTATAGAACTGTATGAAAGTGTGGAATCAGTTACCCAACAGTATTTAGTTTTAACTGAACATCACTCCTTTTGATTTTTGAGCCTTTATCCTCCATTCCAACCGTCTCTTTATAAACTCTTTGCTCTGCTTTAACATCCTGTAACTGAATTTCCCAAAGTCCCAGCAAACTAATTAATTTCAGAATCCATAAAAGCTGTTAAATAAATAAGCCTTTTATTATGTCATGCTCCAGAATGCTAATTGTGAAACTTTTTATGCTTTTTTTTCTAAATCAGTGCTGTTGGGTTTGAACAAACTCAGCTCAGGACTGACACCTTGTGGAGGAGAGAAGAACTGGTGACCATTTCATGAATGTAAACAACATTCCTCAGACAATAGAGATGCATCAGACTAAACACGATCAACAATCCAGCTGTCACTTTTCATCACTATTATTATCATAATCAGCTGTCACACTGATGATCACAGCTGGGATGTTAGGTTAGATGTTTCACCTCAGGACATCTGCTGATAAAGCGTACACCTCCAGTCCAGTTAATGTTACAGTAGAGTTTGGATGAATGCCAAATGAACAGAGGCAAATTAATCTGACAGATTTGTGGTGTAAATATTTTTTTCTACATGATTAGATTCTATTTTAGGGGTCTTTTTTCCAGAATAAACAGCTGTTATATCCAAACAACTCTAAGGTGACAGCTCAGTCTTGGTATTTAAGGCAAGACTTCATCCTGCAGCTTGATAAACACCAAAGCAGAGAGCCAATAAAAGCAGATTTGCTGAAGTGAAAAATGAATTTGTGGCTTTTCCCCCCCAGTTTTCACGTGTGCATCAAAGGTTTTGGAGTAATTAACACCAAACATCATAAGAGCTATACGCTCTGATAAACAACATAATTACACACTTGTTTCAAAACACTGGATGAGACCGAACTTTCCAAACAGAAGTAGGACTGAGAGGAGGGGGACAGTAACAGAAGACTGTAATTAATGTCTTTAATATTAGTTTCCCTTTCCACACAAAGCAGTTAGAGAAGAAAAATGACTCGAGTGGAGATTAGAAGACTTTATGGAGACATTTAATGCATTTAAAATGCAAAACTGATTGAAGTTTAGCCATGGTGGAAGATGAAACGTTATGGTAATAATAACGGGCCTCTTTAAGAATATTTTATGGAAATCACTCGCATTTATTAAAGAGGGAGGGGCCAAGATGGCTGAGAGCGAGCAGTAAACGGTGAATGAGCTGCTGCAACTCCAAACATCTTAACATGATTTGAGTTGGAGGCACCCGCTCATCAAGATGCTAAACCTCATTAAACAAAACATTAAATCCAGCATGTTGGCAATCTGACGCTGCAGCTGATTGGACGGGTTTGTGTGTGCAAGTGAATGTATGTGACGTTTTAAACATTTTATAACCACGCAGACACAAGCGCATGTTTCATTTTTAAACAGCTGGCACAAAAACAGAGCGAACCCGTGTTTCAGGCGTGAAGCCACGGCTCATCCATCAGGATGAGGTGAAACAAGGATGCAGCTGTAAGTGGGTGTAATTACTGATATGAATGGATCCTGCTGCCATTATCCTGAAAAATAAAGTTATAAATGTTCAACGCTGTAAAGAAATGTAATAAAACACCACTGAAGCTTAAGCAATGGGGTAAAAAGATGAACTTCCATCACTGAACAAGGACGCATCATCCCTATTTTCAGCTAAAAACACACATTCTGATTTTTTTATGCAGCATGTTTAATCTGATGACTCCAGAAACATAAATACGAGGGATGTAAGTAAACATTGATACTGAAATATCACAATACTATGTGTTATTGATTCTGAATCAATATTTAAAAGCAGTGTATAATGTGTAAGTGAGTTAGTACCTACTAGCCACCAAAGCTGCAACTACTAAGCAACTAACCAACCATAGATAACTGCTTTGGATGTAAATAATCATTTTACATATAAGCCCAATAGCTACAACTGGTTGACTTACATTTAAACTGGAAATTTGCCCTGAAGTAGCTGCTGCTGACTCCTGATCACATCTGTTGGAGAATACCGCGCTGCATTCTGGGACATTTTTGACCAAGAGAAGGCAACAAGGTACCTCTCGTGTATCCTTGCTCAATTAGCTAAACGGCTAACAAACGGAGGACAGATGCCTTGGAAGCACATGAACATTGGAACCGATTGGAACACGCCTTGGCGGTTCCTGATGACATATCTCCTAGGCAACCGGGGCGTGACCAAGGCATCAAGGCGAGGTTCTTTGAGATTGAGAAACACCCTCAATGTCAAGGAACCTCGCCTTGATGCCTTGGTCCCACCCCGGTTGCTTAGGAGATACGTCATCAGGAACCGCCAAGGCGTGTTCCAATGTTCATGTCCTACCGAGGCGTCTGTCCTCTGTTTGTTAGCCGTTTAGCTAACTGACCAAGGATACATGTGAGGTGCCTTGTTGCCTTCTTTTGGTCAAAAATTTCCCAGAATGCAGCGCGGTATTTTCAAACAGATGTGATCAGGAGCCGGCAGCAGCTACTTCAGGGGCAAATTTCCAGTTTAAATGTAAGTCAACCAGTTGTAGCTATCGGGCTGATATGTAAAATGTTTTTTAGATCCAAAGCAATTATCTATGGTTGGTTAGTTGCTTAGTAGTTGCAGCTTTGGTGGCTAGCAGGTACTAACTCACTTACACATGTGATTTAACTAATATATGCACAATTAAAAAAGTGAAAGGCTCGTTATACATCTATGATACTAAACACTACTATGATGGGCGGGACGTAAACAGAGCGCGTAAGCAGGGGCGGGCTCTAGGCAGCCGCGGCCATGTGAGGTAAGTCTGTTCCATTTACCGGTTTTCTTTGACCAAGAAACGACAGTGTCCTCATAAGCAATGCGCCTTGACACCAAGAAACACCAAGGATGTGTCTTGAAAGCGTCTGGCCTGAGTTTTTCTAGTAAATTGCGAATATCATCACTTTTAGAATTGCTATATCTCATCTCTCCTGTATTGTGATATATATCATATCACCAGATTCTTGCCAACACACACTCCTAATAAAAACTATATAAAAACTGTCGTTTACAGATCAAACATCTGCGTGGTGCAGGAAAACATCCTTTCATTTCTTCTCCAAGATTGTGGCAGATTTACAGTATGTCTGCAAAAAGCTCACATTTAGTTGGATAAGTTTGGAGATCAAATACATTTATGCCATTATCAGAACATGTTTTCGGTGCTGCTGTACTAATTGGGAAAAAAATAATGATGCTTTACCTCATGATACTATGGAGCAAAATGCTGGAACAGATCTAAAAAATAAAAAAAAAGCCACAGACATTTATGGAAATCTACTGCTGGTGTGTTCCTGCTCAGGGAGGCAAAAAAAAGGCTGAAGTCAGAGAGGAATACAAGTCAAGCTCAAGACTCGGGGTTTTAAAGGCTGAGTCCAAGTCAAGTCTCAAGGTTTTAGAGTGTCAATTTTGAAGTGTTTAGAGGATGAGTCCAAGCAGGATTCGAAGTCAAGTCATAGCTCTACAGAGGGAAAAGTTGAGACAAGTCAAGTCTCAAGTCTTCAGTGGGTGACTCCAACTCAGTTTTCAATTGACCTTTCGCCAAGCCCCGCCCCCCTTAGTTACTGTTGCCAACTCCGACAATAAGTGGATCAAATACTGCAGCTCCGCAGATTTCCGCGATGGAAAGAAGTAGACAGATGCGTGTCAGCGACATTTATGGGAGCAGTTCCTCCTCAATATCATCCAGATCGAGGCAAAAGGGTTACAATATGCAGTGGAGGGATACATTAGTGTCGGCTCCGCTGAGCAAAGCGTAGCAGGGAACAAGGAGTTTGGGAGTTTGGGAGAAGGTCCGACGTCCGGGGACACGTGGATCCAAGGAGCGGTGGTGGCGATGCAGTGTCCCTGTGAGCTGTCAGATGTCAGACGATCTGAGCTGCAGGCAGCTCTAACGGAGAAAAGCTCCCGGCGCTCTGCATCGCTCAGTTGATCATCTCAGCTGAGTCTGTTAATAAAATGTAACTTTTTATGCCCGTGTTTACTTTCATTTTTAGTTCCCGGCCGGAGCTCGGCATTAATTCATCACGTGATCATGACACCACCCGCTGTTGCGCCAATAGGCTTAATGTGCGTTTATAAGACACACGGTTGAGGTAACATTACGCTGATTTGCCAGCACGGTGGGTCTAGAATAGTCTGGGAGGCGGACCTCCGCCCAGCCGCGGGCGGGGGGAGCACTCATGCTTGGCTGTTGCTGGTTGAGCTCGATGAGGAGGTTCTGAAGGGAAACGAAGGAGACACGACTACTATCGAGGCTAATGCTTAGTAGTAAATTAGGCTTAGCTTCATCATTTTGTTTGGAGTTGTCTGATAGTAACGGTTGCTATGATGTGTGATTGGACAATAGCCGTTCTGGGGGCGGGGCCGGCGAAAGGCTAATTATTTAAAGGATAAGCAAAAGTCAAGTCTCATGTCTTTAGAGGTTTAAGACTTCAAGAAGACTCAATTATTGAGTCTTTGAAGGACAAGTTCAAGTCAAGTCTTGAAGTTTTAGTGGATAAGACGAGTCAATTCTGACATCAGGGGGATTCCAAGTCAAGTCCAGAGACTTTAGAAGGAGGAGGTATCTCGTTATCAGTGGGCGCCTACAACTCAGTTCTCAAACATTGAAAGGACAAGTCAAATTCAAGTCGTACGTCTTTAGAGGATGAATCTAGTCCTCAAGAAGACAAGTCCAAGTCAAGTTCCAAATATTTTGAGGGCAAGTTCAATTTAAATGTCAAGTCTTTAGAGGGTGAGTCAAAGTCAAGTCCAGAGTCTTTAGAGGGACTCGAGTCTCCATCTCCGACTGAACTTCATGTTTCACCAACTTCTAATAGAAAAGGGTTACATCATTTCTGCTTCTGGTCTTCATGAAAAACTCAGACGTTATGACCCTGGACTGACATCTGCCCCAGGGAATTCTGGGAATCTGTGGTTCTGTCAAGTTTTAGCATATCAGGACCGATGCTTTTGCTGCTTATGTGTTTTTTATCCAAAACGTCGCTGCAAGAGGACAGAAATGTATTCTTTTACTAAGCTAGTCAAGTAGCAACATGCAGATGCTTGTTTAGAAATCAAAGCTCTAAAATAGTACATCATATATCTAAATGATTCCATGCAACACTCATTTATATCACCACATGGAGCACTGGGTTTGTACATTACAGCCTCTACACGTTACAGAGAAAACCAGCATTAGAAGTAAGTCTGAATGGTAATTATGAAATGTTGCCCTCAACAAGTGTGCTCCAGCAATTAATCAGGGTTCAGCAAAACATTTAATGACTGTATGGTCACACAGTGTTTGTTTATAGTAATTAGGCACAAAGAAAGAAACTCACACACTCTCCCTCTCTAGAGGGTTAATGGTGTAAAGCCAGTGACTTCAACACTTCTGTAGATGTTTTTACAAACTGTAAAATTCTGCTTCATCAGACAAAAGGTGAAATGTGTAAAAGTAAAGTCACAAAAAGCCGATAACCTATCCCTGCTTAATACTGTTACATTTATGTTTGTTTCTATGATTTCTCTGCATGCATGGATGAATGAATGAGTCTGCTCCTTTTCTTTAGGGAACCTTTCCAGTGGTTTAGTGTCATATCTACAGTAGAGTGCAGCCTTGTGCTCAGATAGCTCTGACATTAAATCAGGGGAAAAAAGCTCTGCTTAACAATGTTGCAGTCAGACAGGCAGAGTAATATTTATAAAGGTCACGGCTTCAGCTCCGTTTTTAAATAATTCATGGAGGTTTGTTCTCTCTTTCTATTTTCTCACAGCTGCCTGAAAGCCTGCAGCCTGGTGTCTTTATTATTTGAAGGTTTTTGAAGTGGATGATATCCGTCTACCTGATTCAAAATGAATTTATTTTATAAAAGGATATGTTCATTGTACCACAGTGTTGTTTAGAAATAAAAAAGATGCAAGAAATTACATTAGTGGTGGTATGTAATTCTGAAACAGCAGTTTAGCCTAATTCACCAATGTTTCAGGGTTTTTAGTGATACAGGATTGAGTTTGATTAACAACCCTGACTCTGCATGGCACTGATCATGTAAATTGGACCTTTTTATCCCCTAAATTACGTAATTTCACAAACAATAAAAATAGATTTGGTAAATGTTGTTGTGGTTGGTGACTAAATCCCAAAGCATGTGCATGACTACTCTTGTCTTGTTTGAGGGGAAGGCAATGACTGCATTCAGGTGTCTGTCCATGTCTTGATCTGCAGGTCTTCTCATTTCAGACGGATAGCACTGGGTGAGAGTCAACTGACACCCCAATTGAACCATTTCTAAGAAAAATAAGTACCTCTATCTGCTCGTGTCTCAAGGGAAAGTCCAGGTCTAAATAGTGCAAAGTTGATGCCAATGTCGTTTTAAACAAGTGCCAATCCAGAGCCGCTGCCATCTTTGCTGCTCTGCTCCATCACAGCGCTTAAAAAAACTCTGAGCTATCTACATTTAGTTGAGCCAATGGTAGACCTGCTGAGGCTTCAATGGACCAACCTGCAGAGAAACATCTGTTTTCTTCTGCTACGGTTTGTCTAGATTTCTAGGCTAGGAGAAGTGGTCACCACTAAGACCAAGGAAATGTTCCTCAGCTGCAGACTGGAGCAACTCACTGTCCCCGCTCTAGGGAGAAAAAGAGTTGTGCAAACACCTCAGCAGGAATCTTATTTGGTTGGAAAGCCAACTTTACTGTGAGGTAGACTTTGCAAGGATTGTGTTTCCTTAAAAAGACTGAGAGTGTCTGGAACAACCAACAAAGAATTACCACAATCAAATGAAGTTCTTAAAGATTAAAGGAACACTAGTCAGTTTTGGCTTGTTTTTAGCACCCCCTAGTGTTCGTGGTGAAAGCAAAAGTGAAAATTATCTCCTCGCTGTGTGTTCGTCTTTTTAACACCTTACTGCACACTGAAAGCATCAGCGGCGCGGAACGGCAGCGGAACGTCGCTGCTTCAAATAGAATCCATTATAGTCTATGAGTCAAACCAGACGCGTCCCAGAAGCAGCACGCTGCTAAAGACAGGATCGAGTTCTATTTTTGCTGTGTGCCGCTTCTGGGATGCATCAATTTCCGCAATTAACATAGGACTAGACAGGAAATCACACTCAGTTTCAGTGTAAAATGCCCGGTAATTTTCAAAATAAAAGTCTATTGCAGCGATGCAATTTCATATCTATGAGCTGTTTACCCCTCCCACTCGGCCAGGACATGCTGATTGGTTGGTTTTCCCAGAAGGCCTCAGACACATGCAGGTTTGAGGAGGCGTGGCTCCCCCTTATGACGTGTTAAGGAAGGCTTTCTCAGAACAGGAGGTTTTCTCTCGCCTTTTTCAACTTTCTAATTTACATAAAAAGTAGATCAAACACGGCTTTGACTTTTTGGCTACTGTTAACCACCCAAGCTGTCTTATTCAACAACAAGGAAAATGTTGGTTTACATTCTAGGTCCCCTTTAATGGTAGATGACATAAACAAACCGTGACCTTTGAAGTCTCGAGGGATTTTGGGATCTCGCGAGTCCAGCAAGGAGCGCGGCGGTGAAGCCGCTCCGCGGCTGAGATTCTCCCGGTGTGCACTGGCGAGCAGCGAAAATCGCGAGTAAACCATTCCGCTGCCATTCTACGATGCTGATGCTTTCAGTGTGCAGCAGGCTTTAATCTAACTGCTGAAACGTCTCCTCAGCCTTCATTAGTGTCTACAGGAGCGGTTCATCACTAAATCAAACAACTCAGCTGTGTTCATGATCTAAAACATGCAGGAAACATGCTGGAAGCAGACTGCAGAGCCAGGTATGTCAGCTCCATTTTTTTCTAAGTCCCAACATACCGGACCGGCAACTGTGAAGTTGCAAGTGGAATATTCTGGCCACAGGGGGCGACAGGGGCTGGGTGGCCTTTCATTCACCCTGTAAAGGGTCATTTTAGCACATACTGGCTCAAGAACATGATTTAAAAATATAAAAAAGTTGCAAAGTGTCCCTTTAAATGAAGTTCTTTGACCTTTGAAAAGCTTTCTATAGAAACCTCCCAGCTTCAAATAATCTGAGCTATCCCTTTAAGACATGACATAAACCTCCAATATCCACAAATGTCAGCCACATTTGTCTCGCGACTTAGCTTTTCGTGTCATTCCAGTGTTTTGGGCTGATACGAACCTCACATATGCTCGTATCGCAGCTTCTCAGATGCGCTCAACCTAAAACAGGCAAGGTGAGCTAGATTACAGGTGACAGACACATGGGAAGGGGGGTGAAGGGGGTGAGGGTGTAACAGTGCAGTTGAGAGTGTCACACATTACCCTAACCCTACACTTTGGATGTCACAGTCAGCTCTGTTGTATGTCACCGCTGAAACACTTGTTAACAGATTAATGTGGCAGATTAGTACAGCTACCCCACTCCTTAATCCAATAATCCTGCATCAAAGGGTCAGGAAAACCTTCTTTTTTTCACAGTGGTGGAAAGGAAAGATAAAAGGAATGAAAGCATGCATGAAGGATAGACAGGGATGGTGTGAAAGTGTGCAAAAACAACTAAAAACAGGCAACAAACACATAAACGAACATGCAAATCTAGTTTTCTGGCAACTTCACAGCTGAAAGATCTCCTTTAGGTGTTGCTGTCTCTCAGCATTTTTCTGACACAAAGCCTCTTTGTGCGTTCATCTGCATTTTCTGAAGCCTTATTTCACTTCGACAGGCGTTATTCATACATATGCTAACAGGGCTAATTCTGCAGGGAGGAATCCGTCTTTATGACACGAGACAAACACAAGTGATCAGGCTGGACTGTTTGTGCACGCACGCACGCACACACACACACACACACACACACACACACACACACACACACACGCACACACACACACACACACACGCACACACACACACGCACACACACGCACATGCATGTAGGAAGACAACTTACAATCTGCACGCTTCATTCCTCTCACATTCCACTTGCAAATAATAAAATGGAATGTTTTCATTTAGTGTTTTTAAAGAAAATAAAGACAGGAGTGGGAGTGTGGAATAATGTACATCCTTCATGAAAGTGAGCTGCAGCACTCAGAGACGGAGCACATGAAAGGAAAGCAACAGGCTTTTCAGAACGGGAGGTTTTGTGTAAACTGAATGCCCTCGAGGTTTTAGTGCAGGCACTTACAGAGGTACCTTGGTTATCAGGACCCACGGAGTGATATTTGATAAAACAGACACCATGAACTTCTGCACAAAGGTCTTATGCATGGCACAATAACACTTACAGCAGAACAGAGCCTTAAAGAAACATAACTACAAATGGAAACCATTTCAAATTGTGATTTTTGATTTAGTTCATTAAAAATCAAAAATACTCCAATAATATGAATTCTTCACTAAAGGAGACTGAATAAATATGTTTTTAATTATCACGCTTCCTCACTGATGCATGCAGGAAAAAGCTGATTATCTGCAGACCTCTGTCTCTCCCTCTGCCTCAGCCTTTCCTGTCTCCCCTCTTGAGCGTACCTGTCTGTCAGTCCTCCCCTTCTTCATGCACAAGGCTCTTTGTTGATTTTCAGAACTGCAATTTGGCCCCAGCAACGGGCATAGAAAAAGAAATTTGCTTTGATGACTCTAAATGGAGAGATTATCCAAATGAAAGGCAATTATCTAAGCCCCGCCCATCACCACTACCCCTCAGCATCTCTCTGTGCAGCTCAGCACTCACACTCGTGTAATTTAAGATTCAATTCTTTCTTTATTTTGATCTCTTTCTCCAAATGCTCCTCCACACCTGTCTATCTCCCCCTCTTTTCACCTCTTCAGATGCATCCTTTCCCCTCCTCACACGTAGTGTTTTTACTTCTTATCTCTCTTCTTCTCGGGGGAGCCATTAACTGAATTGGTCACAGGGGCCCTTAAGGAAGAGAACACTGATAAACATCCTATTTCTATTTTGAGGTTAGAAACCACTGCTAATTGCCTCGGTCCAAATCCAACATGAATGTGTTTTTCCCAAACAGAAATGCTAACGCCAGCCAAATTTCATCAATAATTAACGGTTATCTTAAAGGGATAGCTCAGAGTTTCCTAAAGTGGGTTTCTGTGAAAACACGTAAGTGCAAATAATACTTTCTCTGTTGCAAGTAGCTTGATTTAAAAAATGTCCTAAGCTTAGAAGGAATAGAGATTAGTTCTTGCAAGATTTAGGAGCTAAAGCTAATGGGAGGGCTAAAGAAAAAAACTCAATCTCAAAAATGTTTTACGAGCTCAAATGCTAACATTTCTAAATTGTAATTGTGGCAAAATATTGCCTTACAGTAACAATGCTTTCTGGTAATGAATTATTGGAACACTTGATTAATCACCTTTAGTAAGAAGAATAGCTTTTACAGCTAAACATGTGGGCAGTGCCTCCCAAACGTGTCTCTGCTAGTATTCTTCAGTGGGGGCCCTTCCAGCTGGTGTTTCATAATACATCTAAAATAGGTTTTCCCAAACTGAAGCCCGTCAAACAGCTACAGCAGATAAGAGTCATTTTTCTTCATCTCTCCGCAGTTCAAAATGTTTGAACTGTCCCTTTAAATGGGTTTTTTAACACCTACGCTGGCTCAAGCGAGACGCCGGCTTGTTGGTGACGTCTTTAAAGCTTGATGTCTTTGTTATGGTGGCTTCAAATTCACTCTATGACCTTTACTGCTTGAGTTGTCGCACCCCCTCCAGCCCCCCGAGTCCTCGCTGTCACTCATCGTCGCGTTCACGCCAACGAAGCAGAAAACGTAGAAGCGTTACGATGCATCATCAAACTGCTGGAGTTAAACTCAGTCCGGCTACCAACTGATAGACGGTGAATAATGAGCCTACACACACACACACACACACACACACACACACACACACACACACACACACACACACACACACACACACACACACAAACTGATACGACAGAAGAGAGGGAGTATCTCAAGTTACTGTATCTTTATCACCCACTTGTTGATCTCGTTGCTTTTGAGGCTCTAAAATTCTCCCCCTTCTTTTTGTCTTTTGAAACATTCATGTACACACACACACACACACACACACACACACACACACACACACACACACACACACAGAAGTGAAGTGTGGTTTTAATGCTGCGTTCGTTCTTTTCCAAACAGGCTGCCAGCTCTTTGGCTGGCGTCCTTTTGGCATCACAGCTGAACGTGTTTACCTCAAACGCGGCCAGGACAGGATTCCTCAAAGGGAAATTAACACCAAAAACCGTTGTGTGTGCTGCTGTGAACGACCGTCCAAAGCCACATGAACGCTGTGTTCCTAAACATCAACACAAGCCTGCAAATGCTAATGACCATAGAGGTGATTTGTTATTTTTGTGCATAAATAACATTAAACTAGGCTTGTTATAGGAGAGGAGCAAAATAACAGCTGTCTTTGGGAGATTTGTCATTCAGCACCATGGACAGAGACGAACATCCAAATACACGGCGTCCCTCCGCAAAACCAAACAAATAAGCAAACTATTGTATCCTGTTAACGTGGCCGCATGTAGAAGAGCGTTTAAAGGTCAAACAGCGGGGAGGAAACGAGGAAGTGAAGCGGTCTCAAAACCAAACCAAACAATCTCGTCTTCTGACTGATCTCGTTTCTCTAAGCTGTCTGTTTGTTAATTCGATTTTGGGTCAAAGTCATCCAATGTGACCAATAATGTAACGTGATTTTCTGCGTCTGTAAGATGACACACTAAACAATTTGATACAGAGGATTTTGAGAACGCATTACAGGATAAATGAAAAAAGAAGAAAAGGAAGAGGACGAGAGCTCACAGCAGACACAAACAATCCTGAATCCTCTCTTTTGATGGAAAATGCCAGCTCCCCTGAACCACAGACACTAATTCTCAACGCTCCTCTGAGCTTCAGCGTCGTGCCAGAAGAGCGAAGGAGCAGCATCTGTCAGGTAGGACCAGGTGACGTAATGCTTTATAAACAGCAGCGGATGCAATAAGGTCATCTGCAGTTGGCGAAAATGAAAAATCAAAGTCTTTTATTTGTGGAGATTTATGTGATTGCAGCATCTTTAACACCTTCATAGAAATAAAGTTCTTCATTGTGCAAGAAATCTGGACCCAGAAATAGAAAAACACAGTTTTTATAACACCGATCAGAAGCCCAAAGGATGATGTAATGTGTTTCTTGTGATAATAGTCAAAGTCATGATGCCAAACCTACTTTCTGTGGCTCAACTTGTTTCACAGAGCAATAGCGCCTCTATGTGGACAGAAAACCACACAGCAGGTTATGTAAGATTTCATAGCCAGGGCATTACATCATAGAGTGTAAAACACTGCCTCTTTGTTGTGTCTTACTTTGTGGCTGATTATAATTCAGTTACGATGTTTATCATGAATGTGTTTTATTAGTAACATATGAAGGCAGGAATCAGAACGCGTTACCGTTGTCTGTGAGGCTCTTCCTGAGGGACAGGAGTCTGGCCTGAGAGATGTCCCTGACAGCAGAGGGCAGGTGCTCCTTGCTGCTGCTGCTGGCGTTCTGAGGAGATCCTTTAGACTCTCCATCTCCGCTGTCACTGGACCGAACCGTGGATTTGCTCTGGGGGAAGACGCAATTAAATATAATAATATATTATGGTGTTAAAGAAATGTTTGCTTTAATTAAGAATTCTGTTATTGCAATGTTTTATTATCTGATGATGAAATTACCAAAACATGGAGGATTTACACGTGTGCATGATGCACAATGGTAAAAACTGGTTAAAATTCTTGCATGTGGGCATTCAAAGACAAAGAGAACAGTGTTTTTTTTTTGTATCTTTGCAGAATTGTGAGTATAAATTCAGAAGAGCTGTGTACATGACTTGTGATTCTCTGCACAGTGAGTGGAAAGCAGCTTAAAGCATGTTGTAATACACCTTTAGTGACTTCCTGTTACACATAACAAGGCTCTTCTGTACTTCTACTGTAAATGTTGTAAATGTGTCCATTTATGCTGAAAGTTGCTGAAACAACTACAGAAACAAAAATATCAAGTAAGCAAAAGTTCTAAAATTCTTACGTTTCCTCTTTGTTTAGCAAACCTGTAGATGGGTGGTAACGAGTACGCCTTCATTCTGTAAAAGAAAAAAAGTGGATTATATTGAGAAGGACAGCTGTTATAGTTGTTTTTATAGTTTAGTTTTTAATAAAGTGTGGATTCAAAACTGATCAAACAAAAACTTTAATCACTCAGAAATGAGTAAATAGGCTCTGCAGACAGATCCAAGCTTTAGCCTATAAAATCTCAGGTAAACTGTGATATTAATAATTTTGAATGTAAAAAAATATAAAACAATATGGTCTAATGCTGTTTAAGACGGCATAAATTCCTTGCTCATTTTTAATCATTTACTTTTAACGTAAATTTAAATCTAAACGATAATTTAACACATATGCCACAAAACGGATTTTCAGATTAAAGTAGGGGTGGGACTCGATTAAAAAATTAATCAAATTAATTAGAGGCTTTGTGATTAATTAATCTTGATTAATCGCATTTTAATCGTTCAAGAATATTTGTCCCGAAAGCATTTTTTTTATTAAAAATAATGATGTGGAAAATCAAACAATAGAAATAAACATTATTGTAAACTCGAGCTCTTGTAATTCTAAAAAATGCTTTTAAATTGTATTTCAATTCCAAACAGGAACATAAAGTTGTTTTGAACTGCTGCTGCGCATCATGCTTAAAAACGCTGCTGGCATAGGCTGGAGCCATTCCAGAAGCTTCACTACGCAGCCTTCTAGCTCCATGACTGATTGGTCAATTCAGATTATTGACACCTTTTGGATCGTTAGGGCCAATAGAATCAAGCGTTACTCATCAAAATTAGATTGACAGCCCAGTCAGCCAATGAGACTCGTCGTAACACGGACATACACAAACCAGGAAAGAGAAAAGTCCTACTGGATATTTGAGTTTGAAGCCTGTTTATTTAGTGAAAATGACTCTGGTTTCTGTCTAGACTGTTTTCAGTGTGACACAAGTGGTAGGACTAATAGTAAACAATAAGAAAGTCTGGATCAAATGAGCTTTTCAAGGTGAAACATCAAAGGTAAGAAACTGAGATAGAAATGAAGGCAAAAACACACATGAAGAGGGATTTCTGATCACTCATTTGATTGTAGTTTTAGTTTTGTTTGGAGCACATAAAAAAGGTTTACATGGTTTTGTAGTCAAGGTTCTGACGTCTATTTAGAGGTACCACTTGATATTCATTGATAATTAGGGCATGTATTTAGCTGCTAAACGTAAAAACGCCTTTTTTTAATGCGTTATTTTTTCTAATTAATTAATCATAATTAACTCGTTAAATTCCCAACCCTAATTAAAATAATTAGGTACAAAATGTAATATCTGTATCAGCTTGAGCACATAGTTTTTTTTTTTGTTTCTAAAAAATTTGTGAAAAAAACATAATAAATTTACATTAGTTAGATTATCTTATATTCTGTGGTGTTTAATATTAGATGATGGTAATAACAACTTAACAACTGTAATAGTGACTTAGGAGTAGTACTTATAACATTTGTTTATATTTTGATATAATAATAATAATAATAACTTTATTTCTATCGCGCCTTTAAACAAAGCGCTGCACAGCATAAATAAGAACAGTACCCCAGTATAAAAACAGCAGCATCAGCTGTAAACAAATGAAATACACATAAGCAATAAAATCAGGGCTAAAATAAGAGCAAGCTAAAACAAGACATTAAGTAAAAATGCCTAAAAAATACTGTATACCTATGCATTTGTCAGCAGGTGTTTGTCACATGATTGTATTCATGATTATTTAAAGATGGCGGCTCGGTGAGCAGTGGCCCGAAACGTCACTAAATAAATTGCAATGTGAGTTGGACCGGTGCACGGATCTGTTCATCATGTTTCCACGAATCGGAGGATCAGCTATAAAAGAGTTTGTAAAAAATAAATAAGTTTCCTAAAATGTTCTAACCTAAAACCTGCCTGACTGCCACGTGTTAAGGTGTTACTCAGGTTGTTTTAGTGGATCTCCCACAGCAGAGCTTACCCTTTGAGTCTTCTTGTTCCTTTGGGCCTGGGGAAAAGAAGGTCGCTGTAGGGAAGCTTCTTAAATCTTTCTCTTCCCACGGCCACATACAGCTGCCCACACTCCAGTTTATTCCCATCAGTCACCTGGTGTCCCTCATAGGTGAACAAACTGCAGCAGAAAACCAGTCAAAACCACATCTTCTCCATGTCTTTGCACCAGTTTAACGACAACTCTGAGTCAGTTTGATACAATCAGGTTTCACTAAGCAGGAAGAACTTGCTGCAGCATGTTTAAGATGTGGAAACTGTATCATCGTGTAGTCAAGGTAGCTGTTTTACCTTCGAACGCCTCCCAGGACTCTCAGACCCATCTTCTCTGTTATCAGTTCAAGGATTTTATCAAACTGTTCCACCATCCTCTGGTGAATCAGGAGCCTCACCACAGGGTTCAAGACATCGCCATTCGCCACCACGCTGCGGATGAATGCATGGAGGCAGGAAAAGGTGGAGTCAAACCAAAAATGTTGTATGTTTCTTTAGGGTATGTTTACATTTTACCTGTTGGAAGGATGGGTGTGTGTGTGTGTGTGTGTGTGTGTGTGTGTGTGTGTGTGTGTGTGTGTGTGTGTGTGTGTGTGTGTGTGTGTGTGTGTGTGTGTGTGTGTGTGTGTGTGTGTGTGTGTGTGTGCGTGTGTGTGTTCTGTGTACAGGTGCTGGTCATAAAATTAGAATATAATGACATAGTTGATTTCAGTAATTCCATTAAAAAAGTGAAACTTGTATATGAGATTCATTCATCACACACAGACTGATATATTTCAAATGTTTATTTCTATTATTTTGATGATTCTAACTGACAACTAATGAAAATCCCAAATTGTGTATCTCAGAAAATTGGAATATTGTGAAAAGGTTCTATACTGAAGACACCTGGTGCCACACTCTAATCAGCTACTTAACTCAAAACACCTGCAAAAGCCTTTAAATGGTCTCTCAGTCTAGGTCTGTAGGCTACTCAATCATGGGGAAGACTGCTGGCTTGACAGTCGTCCAAAAGACGACTATTGACACCTTGCACAAGGAGGGCAAGACACAAAAGGTCACTGCTAAAGAGGCTGGCTGTTCACAGAGCTCTGCTTCCTGCTGCTGACCAACTTTATGGAGATGCAGATTTCATTTTCCAACAGGACTTGGCACCTGCACACAGTACCAAAGCTACCAGTACCTGGTTTAAGGACAATGGTATCCCTGTTCTTGATTGGCCAGCAAACTCACCTGACCTTACCTCCATAGAAAATCTATGGACTATTGTGAAGAGGAAGATGCAATACGCCAGAGCCAACAATTCAGAAGAGCTGAAGGCCACTATCAGAGCAACATGGGCTCTCAGAACACATGAGCAGTGCCATAGACTGATGGACTCCATGCCACGCCCCATTGCTGCAGTAATCCAGGCCAAAGGAGCCCCAACTAAATACTGAGTGCTGTACACGCTCATACTTTTCAGTTGGCCAACATTTCTAAAAATCCTTTTTTTGCATTGGTCTTAATTGATATTCTAATATTCTGAGATACTGAATTTGGGATTTTCATTAGTTGTTAGTTATAATCATTAACATTAAAATAAATAAACATTTGAAATAGATCAGTCTGTGTGTAATGAATGAATCTAATATACAAGTTTCACATCTTGAATGGAATTCCTGAAATAAATCAACTTTGTCACAATATTCTAATTTTATGACCAGCATAAATATTTATGTTTAAGTGTATTATTTTATCTTGGTGTATTAGATGATCTTGTTCAAGGAGGACTGGCTAACTCTGGTACATTTATTAACGTACAAAGTCCCAACCAAATAAATCTACTCTGTCTCTCGCTTCTGAAAAAAAACACCACTCAACTCACAATATCGGGCAAGGCTCTTTAATGGGTTTCAGAAACCGGGCTGACACGATGATTCTATTTGGAGGCAGCGGTTTGACCTGAAATAAGAAAACCAAAAGGTGAATATGTAGAGTTAACAGGTACTGAAGGGACTCTAGAATCCATCTGACACTGTGTACATTTTGCATGAGTAATGATGGAAAAAGTGTCCGCAGAAAGTAATGACTTCTTTTTGTGTTGTAACAACAGTCAACTCCTGAAAGCTTGTTACTAGATCACTGGGCCCCTTTTGGGAATTTGAAAGAACATTCAGAGGCTCAGAAAAACAGACCTGCTCAAACTTTAGGGACTTTTGCCTGGAGACTGGAGAAAACACGGATGATGGTATTGTGCAGCGGTTTGAGAGGGTTTCAGGTCATTTCAGATCTAAAACCAGTCAAATCAAACTACAGCCACTACAGTTAGCAGCATCAGGTGTCACAATATGCTTATTTTATACAATAATGTCCTCTAAAAACTTGTGTTTTTTCTATTTCAGCATGAAAGACACCTGTTGTGTTAAACTAGTAACAGAAGATGAGAGATAATAAAAATGCCTCTCTGATCTTTTTGTGTCCCATAACACCTGGAGTCCACAGAGCCTCTGAGACATCGATCACGTGGGAATACAAGATAAGGAAGCAGGTACATGACCGTCCTCTGGGGTCTGTGAGCGCAACCTGGCAACTGAGGTGTGAAGGCTGCATTATGTCTTTTTTTTATTTTTAAATGATGAACTGTAATATGTCAGACTTAATACAGGCTGAAATAATATGAAATCTTTAGATTTGTCAGTTGTGGAACAACACAATTAAACCAGCAGAGACAGGCAGAACCCACTCAGCTAATAACCAAAGCAGAAAAAAGCAAGAATGGATGTGAATCTAAAGAGAGTTTGGATGTTTAGTGATGGTTATGTTCACCGTCACATTCAGTTTAAACTGCAGAGCAGTCAGAAAAACCCTTAGTTTGTTTTAAGATGCCTAAAGACCTGAGAACTAATACACGCATGTACAGTTTTGTTATGTGAGGAAATCTGAAAGAACTGTTTCAGGTATGAAAAGTTTGATTCATTCTATTCAACACAAAACCTGATACGATTGAAGCAACATTCCGCAACTTTTACACCTTAAAATAATGCTTTTTTGTAAAGTTTTTGCGTCATAATATTATCTATTATGTTCATTTTCATACCTGTGATAGTGTTGGGGGGTCCCACGTCTGTTTACTGCACTATACAGTTTTGGAGCTTCGGGTAGCTGCAGGATGTACTGACTATGTGTCGTTTTATGGCACTATATGGCAAGCCAAAATGATAAAAAAAGCCTGTTCTAAACGTGCGTTATGTCAGCCAAAATGTGCGTTTTGACGCCAAAGGGGGCAAAAACTCACGTGTTCTAGAGCGAGCATTATGTCTGCCAAAACGCGCGTTTTGGCAGACATAATGCGAGTTTAGAACGTGCATTTTTTTTATCCCTTTGGCTTGCCATATTTGTATAATGTAGACTCGCTGTAGCAGCGGCAGATTTACCAAAGAAAGCTAGAAATCCCTTATCAGTCTAGAATCTAGGAAAAGAAAAGGAGAACGTGATAGAGCAAGAGCAAGGACCAGAGTTATTACTGGGCCGTCTTTTCCTCGCTGGAGAGCTCTTTTAGAAAGAAAGGCATGAACTACGGACTCTGACCTAGCCGTGCTGCTATGGCTAGGTAAGTAATAAATGATTTCACCAGGGTTATTGTGTTTCGTCGGGCATAAAGTTGTTATACAGTCCTGATGAAACTATTTATTCAATGTGTGGAGGTGGAAAAGTTTGTTTTGGTTGTTTTGCCTGACATTAGGAATGTAAACATGCCTCTTATGCCCGAGAGAGAGATTTAATGTTACGACAGTGACGTTACGCAGCAAGCCTCTAGAGGGCGACGGAGACCATATAACTGCAAAGTTGCGGAATGCTGCTTTAACTCCATATTCCTCAGAATGAGCATCATTTACCAAAAGTACACAAAAGGCTTGTTTCCACTATCAGAACTTCAGGGTAATTTTACCAGAACTTCCCGGCATGCACTTGTCTCCACTTCCAACGAGACGTTGTCTGGGCCTTTTTAACAAACTTTTTGGAGAACCTAAAGAGGGGTAGATCCTCAAAAAGGCCTGGTGAAGTAGCTGAGCGGCACTTGTTATTAACTCACTCTGATTGGTTGTAACTCAGTAGGAAGTGACATCAGCAGACGCCGTCCAAAACAACCGGCATTTGTAAACTTAGAAGAGTTGCTTGTAAAGCAGAATGGAAGCACAAGCCAATAAGCACCGTTTGCTTTACTTTAACATCACAGTTATTAAACTCCCAACAGCAGAATTCCCCCACAGCAACGTAATTCACGGGGCTTTGTTTTTCTCACAGAGCACAGTAAAAAACTGAGCTTCTTCTGGTCATTGAACGCCACATTTTACATCACGCAGCAGCTCTCCCGGTCCTCTGAATGGATTAAATTATGCAGTACTTCAACATAATGTTGTTAATGTAACTTTGGATGCTTTTTGGAGATAATCAGTGACATCACTCACTGCTGAAGCAGTTGACGTCTGTGCAACAGCTGAGAGGACCGGGCCATCGTATCTCCCGGTCAGTTTCCCTCTCCCAGAAATTACCCTGAAGCTCCGACAATGGAAACACTGCAGTGTATCATTCATCCACTCACACACACATTCACACACTGGTGATGATGAGCTAGAATGTAGCTACAGCTGCCCTGGGGCGCACTGACAGAGGCGAGGCTGCAGAGCTCAGGCACCACCAGTCCCTCTGACCACCACCAGCAGGCAAGGTGGGTTACGTGTCTTGCCCAAGGACACAACAGCAGCATTCTCTGCTGGGAGTGATCCTACAACCCTCCCATTGCTGAACAACCCACTCTACCTCCTACATCTGTGGACCTGCAGGAACATGAAGGGTCCAGTGCATTGGGGTTCAGGTGGCAGACCAAGGAGAAGATTTTAGCGATTCAATCCCTGGTCTCAAAAAATAGCATTTGGGACATGGATCATCACCTCTCTGGATGGGAAGGAGCCAGAGCTTGTGGAATAAGTTGAGCAGTACTGACTAGATATATTTGGACTCACTTCAACACAGCATTTGGCTCTGGAACCAAAGTCCTTAAGAGGGGTTAGACTTCCCGCTTTGCTGAAGTTGCTCCAGGTGAAAGGCAAAAATCTGGGGTGGACTTTTTGTTAGCCCCCAGGCTTTCTACCTGTATGTACCCTCCCTGTGCCTTCGAGTTGGGGAACAGGTACTGACTGTTGTTTGTGTTTATGCACCCAATAGCAGCTCAGAGTACCCAGAAAGTTGCTACCTCTGCGACCAAAGCAGACCAAAATAGATAAACATTCTGGACATTTTGTGTATGATTCAAATGTTTTTACCTTTTCTCAATGCAACAACTCTGTTTTTAAGGTTTAGTGCAGTAGAAACTAACTTTTCTCCTGGTAAAATTCATGCAGAGACCTCTTTAAAGTGCCTTTCTAAAGACGTGAACTTGCTCCTTTGGCTGTGACTTTAGAGCTGGTGATTAAAGATGCATTAAAAGGAGGGATGGTTATGATCCATAAATCAATAATGCATGGTTACTGAGACATCTACTTGCTGTTTCTTCACAGACAACAACAGATGAGGAATGCTGAGCATTCCACCTGGCTTTAAATGTTTTTGTAAATCTGTCTCATCTTTAGTTTTTAAATTTAAACAATGGCCATTTCTCAGTATGCAAACTCGTCTGAACTTGTGTACTCACGTCCATGTGAAACGTCATCAACGCTGGCCCAAGTACTGTTCCAATCCTAAGTACGTTTCATGGCAAGTTTGTTCTAAGTGTTCTTGCTCCACCCACTATCCACTATCAAAATAAAAGCAGCGTTGCCTTAAATGGCTCTGTTTTGATGAAAAGGAAACTTTTTGCTTCATTTAACAATGAGAACTGCTGGTATTTGATTCATTTTGATCAAAAGTGGACCAAATATTGTGCAAATAATATGTATTTTATTGTTATTTTGTTATTTAAGGACAAACTAGACTTTTATTTTTATGTCAGGTTGACTTTTTAAGCGTGATGCAACGAAGTACAGTTCTGTTCCGTACTCGGTAGAACAGACTTTTTACTGTACTTGCCAAGAACGTACTTGTCAAGTACACAAGAAAGTACTAGTGTACTTGGGTATTGAGAAACAGTCATTTACTTGTTTGGGCTGAATGAACAGACCTGCTCCTTATTGAAGAAGGTTTTTACATCAAAGCCACAGTGAAATAAAGTTTGTGATCATACAGACTTGATGGAATGGGTTGTAATTCTTCTGATCCATAGAAAATAGGCAGTTCTTCATGTTGAAACAACGAGAATCCCTGACTGAGCTCCTGCCTTACCTGCAGTGGCAGAGTCTGCATCATCTTCTTCTTTCTGGGGGCAATCTGTAGGTAGCTAGATAGAAAGTATAAAGATCAGAAAAGCTGAGTTAATCATACATGTTGTGATGATGTATTAATGAGAATGGTTTACAAATAGGTTAGTGTTTTCATCAGTGGGGGGTGTCCTACTTTAAAGTTGCATATGATTACTATACTAGAGAGCCTTTTATTCAGGAGCTGACCAAATGGTGAAACTCACGGGAGAAGCAACAGTGGGTCTATTGTTCCTGCAACAGAATGATTAGTGACTGCATGCAAACATGCATCTACTCAAACCCTTAGCTGCACAAATCGCATCACCTCATCCTTAAATCCAGTTATTTTTAGTCTCAGGGTGAACCATGTCACTGATCTCATTTGCAACTGTGACTTAGCAACTGACATGAAACTGAGGAGTCACAGAAATGTTAAAACCATGACATTGGTCATGTAGCTCAGTGACTGTTAAATACAGCCAGTCTGATACAATACCCCATGTAGTGCCAGATATGCAATAAAACAGTCAATATGTTTAGTTTCATGCATCATTTTTGTTCTTGGGAATACAATTAGTGATCAGCTAGTTGTTAATGTTGTCTGTAAATGTAAATTTGCAATATTTTATTCAGCTCAACAATACCTGCTCATCTTTTTAACTATTGTTTATGTAATTCTTGTATCTTCCATTGTGTGGATTTTTTTATTTTAAAGTTGTTTTACTTGGTCTGTTTATCTTGACTTTTATTGATTCAATAATGTAAATTTTCACGATTAGAGACAAATACTGGTTTCATTCATTCATTCATGCAATTATTCATCCCAGAGTATCATAGGCTAGAAATCTAGACAGACAGTCGCCGAAGCAAAATGATTTCTGATCTGTAGCGGTGAGTATGTCACGTTGTTCTTGTCTAATAGCACGTGGAGATGGTTTGAAAGACAACTATAGATCCTGCCCCACGACCGAGCTCTGTCTATGGGTCGTGGCCAGACTATATATTCACATATATAGGATGCTAGGAGTATCATGTAGCGCAGGAGTAGGGAACCCTGAGAGCCGCTACCCAGCACGTTGTAGAGGTTTCCCTCCTTCAACAGTTGAGTCACCTGCTCAGCAGCTCATCAGGCTCTGCAGAAGCCTGTTAATCACCTGCTGATTAAAATCAGGTGTGTTGAAGCAGGGAAACCTCTAAAACGTTCTGGATAGTGGCTCTCCAGTACCAGGGTTCCCTACCCCTGATATAACAGATCCACAATGCTTCTCTTGCTTTTTATGTCACAACTAAATGTTTCAGATCACATTACAATATTAAACAAAGAACCTGAGTAAATAAAACGTGCCATTTTCAAATGAGGAAATTCTTAATCGAATTAAGAATAGCTTCACCCCACTATTCATGACTGCAGGGAGCCCAAAAATTTACATTTTAATTAAATTAATTTTAAAAAATCATAATTAGTCATTTGTCAGGGGGCACCAAGTCCTTGGCAGTGCCCCTGTCCCGGACCATCACACTAACGCCCCTGTGATTGTTGGAGTTCCGTTTAAAATGTGGTGTTAGTTACTTTTACTCCAGATGAAGTTGTATTTTTTGCAATTCTCTCTGATACTGAAATGTCTGCTGATCTAAAAAAAGTAAGAGTGACAAAAGGAAAAGCAAAAACACAAATCCTTTCTTTCACTAAGCAAAAGAAGCAGATGTTTCTTACTCCAGCTTCTTGAACCTCTCCTTCCCTGCAGCCACATACTGCTCCCCGCTCTGCAGGCTCTCCATACAGTCCACCTTGTGGCCTCTCCTGGGGGTGTAGATGGTCCTGACCGCTCCGAACGGCGCCTGTATCCCGCCGGTCACCTCCCGCAGCAGAGTCTCAAAGTTGCACACCCTCTTCTCGTTGATCACGATCCGGCGGGCCTCGAAGTACGGGTCTCCGTTCCGGAACATGAAGATGTTCTTCACCACGGGCTGCGAGAGAAAGTTCGGCCTGTCCGAGCTCATGTCTGCGCTGGACAGCTGCGACTCGACTCACAACAACACTGGATCACAGTTGGGAATCAGCTGCCATTGTGATGTAATCAGAGACGCTCCATCTCTGCCAAACGGTCACGCTTTAGTGTGCCGACAAGATGCGGAGCGCAGATATCCAGCGCTGCTCAGAGAGCTAAAGGGGAGTTAAGTGCATGAGGTGAGTGTTTAGTTTAAATGTTAGAAAAAGGTGGACGTGTCCTGTGTGGAGAGAGAGAGAGAGGAGCTGGCTGAGCGTCCCTGCAGCTGCAGGTAAACTTTTCTCCACCTTGATGCCTTGGGAGTTCATGTGTTGGGACGTGTCTATGGGAACAAGGGGCAGATCTCTGCAGCAATCATCTAGTGGCCAATTATTAACCGATGTGCAAAAGACCTGGGCTTCATGAGAAATGTCTCTCAAAGTTCCCAGTGATTAAGCAAAAGTCCAGAAAGGACAGTTGTCAAAGAAAACACCAGTAAAAATATTTCCCTGAAGCCACATAAGAGGTAGACATGAATCAAATGGAAACAACATACACTGAAAAAAAGGATCGACCAAAAATGTAGACTTTATGTAATTTAATTACATGTACATTCCCCGTGTATTACATAAATTCATGAAAGATCCAATTTTAAGCTGCTCTTATATTATGTATGATTTTATATTAAATTATGATAAACAGAGAGTGACCGTGTTGGTTCTACTGGATCTAAGCGCTGCCTTTGATGCGTGTAGACCACATATTCTTTTAACACATCTAAAAGAAAGTGGCCTCTCTGGTGCTGTTCACAGATGGTTCACAGCTTATCTCACAGACAGGACTTTTATGGTAAGTTTAGATACCTGTTCCATAGGGATTACATGTGGTGTGCTCCAGGGTTCAATTTAAGGCCCAGTGCTTTTTAACCTTTATATGCTCCCACTTGGTGGTGTCATCAGGAGACATGGAGTGAACTTTCACAGTTACGCTGATGACACACAGCCAATGGATGCACTTTTTAACTGCATAAAATCCAGGATGGCAGAAAACTTTCTCCAGCTCAACCAGGACAAAACTGAAGTTGGCCCAAAGCGACCTGCATGCGCAGAAGACAAGAAGTCACAGATCCAGGAGAGGTGGAGTTGTGATGTGAAAGCCTTCACTGACAGTTCAGCCACAGGATCACACCTGAGTCTCTCGTTTTGGGGTGGAAACTATTTTAAAAACTATTTTACTCCTTATTCCCGCCGTTTTCCCGAGTTAGTATTCCCTGAAAATGTTTCGGTATTAAGTTCATTCACGGAGAACCCCCCTGCCCCGCTGTCACGGAGACCGAGACCGGACAGACGCTTCGCTCCAGCAGCACCTCCCACTCTCATGCATTCTTGTATTTTTAATTCCAAAACTTGACAGGATGTCCCACAGATCCCTGAATCCTTCTGTCAGCGCTGCTCTTCAGCGCTCCTCCTCAGGAACGTCCTGACACGACGCTCACCTCCGCTGAGCAGTGATGTAGGAGGTGGAATTAATGCGACATGACCGTTCAGACTGCAGTCACTTTCAAAAAATGCGCATATGTGTCGCAATCACTACATATTGAAACGACCTGGATCGGATTAGGAAAAATCGGATCTGTGCTGTTCAGACTGTCACAAAAAAATCAGATAAGGGTCACAGGCAGGTCAAAGTGCGGATTTGATGCGCTTTTGCCTGCAGTGTGAACATAGCCTTAGTTATCTGTCCTGAGGCTCAGAGAGAGAGAATTTTACCAAAATCACAATCAGTCAGTGCGTTTACATGTGCAGTATCAACATCTAAGTCGAGAAAAGCTGCGAGTCTATATCCTCGTTTACATGCGCTTTAGAAAATCGACCTCTCAAATGAAGTTCGTTCCACTCCGGTACAGTAGGGGGCGACATGCACCCTTTCATGTCGGGCATTGTTCCGGTTAGCTTGTAGCAACACAACTTGTAAACAAACGCTGGTGGGAGTGAAGCAGACAGAATTGAAACAGGATATGCACCGTGGATGAAAGAATTGACAACAACAACGCTGCAGCACAGCTTATTGGTACGTACTGCGCTGGTAGATGTTGTTACGCGTGTTACGTTGTGGCGGTGATATTATTGGATGAGCGCTACTGCGGCCGCGTCACTTCCAGAACGCGAACGTCCACTCGGGCCAGCTCAGCTGACCTGTTTACATGCAGAATGAAGTCAGATAACTACCGCATTATCTGGGTGCTTCAGCCTGATTAGAAGAAGTTCACTGTCAGCCAGACTAACGTGTTTACATGCATTTAAAAAAAACGATGTGAGTCTTTTTAGGGCAAAAGTTCGGTTTTCTGATGTGCATGTAAACGCACTGCTGTCTTTTAATCCTTCACAACAAGTGAAGAACCTGGGCGTGACTTTTGACTCTGAGCTGACTTTTATACCTCACATTAGAAACATTACTAAAGAACATTGCCAGAGTCCGCCCCATACTGTCATGCCCTGCTTTCTGGTCTTCCCCAAAAGAGCATCTCAGGTTTACAACTTTTACAAAATTCAGCAGCACGTGTCCTGATGAAGACCAGGAAGCGGGAGCACATTACACCAGTCTGCATACACTGCATTGGCTTCCTTTATGTTTCAGGATCGATTTTAAGGTTCTATTAATGGTATATAAGTGTCTTAATGGTCTTGGGCCTTCTCGTGTTGTGATTTTATAAATATGTGCTATCTTACATACAAATCTTACATAAAAATTATAGTTGGTGATTACCAGGACCAAGAATCATTTTATTTATTGGTTTGTTTGTTTGTTTGTTTTATTGGTGGTGGTGGGGGGTACTTTTTTCCTCTTCAGCCCAAATGAAGCACAGATTACACATCGGGTATTTGCTGCACCCAAGCAAATTCCTATTGGATTTGTTTAAGTAGGGTTTACTAAACATTCTTATTTACATTTGATTTTTGTTCAACTGTTTGGATTAATAACAGCTGTGGTTTTATAAATTTCAGTTACATTTTGTATAAAGTAATAACTGGTGTTAACTTGGGCCAATATTTTTTTTTGTGTGTGTGTGTGTGTGTGTGTGTGTGTGTGTGTGTGTGTGTGTGTGTGTGTGTGTGTGTGTGTGTGTGTGTGTGTGTGTGTGTGGCTGGCATTTTGAAAATACACGTTTGGAGAACAGTTGGTCATTTTATTATTATTATCAGAAGGGATTTGATGGCCATTAAAAGCAGCTAGGGGAGTTAATGCTTTGTTGAACACAAATCCCAAAGTAACATCTCTCATTAGACCATGTGGATTTTATTTTAGTTTTAGTTTTTGAATGAGCTTTAATCAACAATAAACTAAATAACAATTGACAATTTGAAAAAATGTTTCTCTGTCAATTATGTCCTCCAGACAGTAGTCTAAGCATATGGCAGCATAACTAAAGGGATGAGCCAGGAGGATTCAAGCTAATAAGACTTATTTAAAAGGAAGGCAACTGCCTCATCAAAGGAAACTTAGCTCCACAAGAAAAGGAGCCTGAGAACTGCAGTTTGTGTTGAGAACGTGTGGAACAATTATGTCTTTAATAGAAGATGGCGCTTGATGTAGAGCTTTAAAATTTGGAATTAAAAAAAGTTATATTCTGGACAGGGAGCCATAAAAGTGGAGCTAAATTTGGAGAAATGAGAACTATCATTCAAACTCTCATCAGAACTCTGGCTTCAGCATGTTGGGTCAGATGTCCACTTCAGATAACCTGATAACCTCTTTTTATTTATTTGAGGTGAGACACTTCATGTGAGCTTGTTGTATGTTAAATAAAATATATCTTATATATGAATCTATAATCTATTTTACACCGTTGGTGTATTTCAGTTTGTTGCTAGACAGTACAGGGAGACGTATAACCTGTCTGTCTATGTAGACTCTGATCTACTACTGCAGTGTTCCCCAGAACTGGGTCAGGACCTATTGTGATACATGAAATAGTAAGTTTGGGTTCTTGCGATTACCTCTAGAAATAAAATTAAAGCTTACAATTTAAGTTTTATTTAGCAAAAAAAAAGCCATTTTTGATTAAAATCACTTAACTTTATTTATGCTGATATCACACAAAGGAAATAATAAAAATAAAATGATACATTTTTGGAAAATGTATAAGAACTGAGTTATCTGTTTCAGCAAATGAACTCTTCAATCGTTTTAAAAGGCAAAAACGTGGATATAAATGTAGTCTAAGCTCTTTGTGTTTTCAGTTATGTTTATCTAGCTTTGTAGCAGCGTTTGTAAAGTTAAACCAAGATATTTAGGGTTGCAAATCTTTGCCACTGTAATTTTTGGGGTCCAAAGCTAAAAGGTGTGTGAATTAGATGAAACCACATGTAATGCATGAAACTCTCCACTAGAGGGAAGCACCCACCAAGTAAAACTGATGATAAAGTTGATTATTGCAATAAAATAAGTTGCTAGATGGAGATTATTGTTCTTTTTTACTGAATTTACGCAGTTTTACTAGACAACTCCAATGGTGTTGCTAAAAAAATCTATTTCATTTTTTTTATTTTTCAATATGAGACAGCTGGAAAGCAGGCTTGATAAAATTGTCAATTAAATTCCACGGAAACAAGTGTTAGATGCTTGAAAAATCAACTTTATTACTTATGCACTATTTTATTGACACCCTTAGTGGTTCCAGTTAGAACTACTGTCTGGTTGTTGACTCTGTGGATCTTCTTGACCCGATGTTAGGACAAAGACAATATCACATACAGTACAGTGAATCCATTTTCTTCTACCTCTCTCCGTGTATTTTGAGTTTCAACAGCGCCGGTAGCAAGACATGAAATTATACATAATTGCTGTTGTTTTACTGGAAGCGATAATGGCACCTTTTAAAACTGTATCCTTCAAAATTGCCTTCCAATTGCTCTGGGCTGACGATGCTTAGAAAATCCACACAGTCAAGAGTTTGTCACTGTGCGTTACCAAATTCAACAAATGGAGGCAAGGTCATGTCAACAGACACTTCAATTTATTCAGCCAATACCCAAAAATCAACATCTTTGCTGAAAACATTTATTAGGTTTTACTATGTTTTCAGCTGGCCAAAAAGATTTCTGAGCCAATTCCAGAGCATATATATATTTTTTATATTAAGAATTCAAACTATTGTGGTCAGAAGGTCTGAAGATGATACAAAACAAATTTTGCAGCCTTAGCATTTACAATTCCAGTTTGTACAAACTGCAAAATGTTATGAAGAGTGCTCAGAAGGGTGCATAATATACAAACTCACCTTTTGCATCCTTATGTGCGGCCATGTGGGTCTCTGCCTCTATAAACACTCCAAATAAAAGAAAGTAATCTGTCCAACAGTTTTCTGTCAGTGTTTGGTTTTAGGAATCAGAAACTTTGAACATGTCCCGGGGGAGGCCGGGAACATTGAGTCAGAGTGGGCCATGTTCTGTGCTTCCATTGTTGAGGCTGCCGACCAGAACTGCGACCGCAGGGTTGTTGGTGCCTGTTTCGATGGAAACCCTCGAACCCGCTGGTGGACACCGGTGGTTAGGAATGCTGTCAAGCTCAGAAAATAGTCCTATTGGGTCTTTTTTGCCTGTGGCACTCCAGAGACAGCTGATAGGTACCGTCAGTTCAAGCGGAATGCGGCTCGGGTGGTCGCGGAGGCAAAAACCCTGGCATAGGAGGAGCTCGGTGAGACCATGGAGAGAGACTTCTGTACTGCTTTGAGGAGATTCTGGTTCACCATCCGGCATCTCAGGGGGGGAAAGCAGTGTGCTACCAACACTGTTCATAGTGGGGATGGTGTGCTGCTGACCTTGACTCGGGATGATGTGGATCGGTGGGGGGAGTACTTCAAAGACCTCCTCAATCCCACTGGCACGTCTTCCAGTGAGGAAGCGGAGTCTGTTGTTGTAGAGTTGTGTTGGTTGACGCGGCTCCGTAATACCGCATGGACATTGGGGGCAGTTCCACTGGATTGGCAGACCGGGGTGGTGGTCCCCCTATTTAAAAACAGGGACTGCAGGGTGTGTTCCAACTACAGGGGGATCACACTCCTGAGCCTCCCTGGTAAGGTCTATTCAGGGGTTCTGGAGAGGAGGGTCCACCTCGGATTCAGGAGGCAAGGCAGCTTTTTTTGTATAGAACATTTCAAACATGGAGGCAATTCAATGTGCTTTACAGAGCAGGAGCAACAAAAGCATTAATCAAAATACACAAAGAAATAATTCAGACAATTAGATAAAAGGCATAGTCAAAAAAGTTTAGCAGTAAACAGTGCAGAAGGAGCAGCATAAGAAACATTCAATCATAGGCCAATGAATACATGAAGGCTTTTAATTTTAATTTAAAAGTTACTAGAGTTGGGGCCTGTTTGAGGTCATAAGGAAGCTGATTCCATCTATGTGCTGCATAATAACTAAAAGCAGCTTCGCCCTGTCTGGTTCTGACCCGAGGTTCTACCAGCTGACTGCTGTCTAGGGATCTGAGAGCCCTGCTAGGTGTAGATACTGGAAGGAGATCCAACATGTACATAGGCCCCATACCATTGAGTGATTTATAGACTAGTAGAAGCACTTTAAAATCGATTCTGTAGGTTACTGGTAACCAGTGCAGAGTTTTTAGAACAGGGGTGATGTGCTCAGTTCTCTTAGTTCTCGTTAGGACCGTAGCAGCAGCATTCTGAATAAGCTGCAGTTGTTTTACGGCTGTTTTTGGAAGCCCAGTCAGAAGACCGTTGCAATAATCTAGTCTGCTGGAGATGAACGCATGAATGAGTTTCTCTAGGTCTTGTTTTGACATGAGACCTCTGAGTCTTGCTAATTGATGGAGATGATAAAACGCTGATCTGGTTATAGCCTTTATGTGACCAGTGAAGCTCAGGTCTGAGTCAATGGTAACACCAAGGTTTCTAACCTGAGTCTTAGTCTTTATTCCTCTAGAGCCAAGTTGAGCAATAACTTCCATCCTCGGTTTTTTATTCCCAAAGACAATAACTTCTGTCTTGTCTTTGTTTAACTGAAGGAAACTTGACTTCATCCAGTCATTGACTTGCTCTAGGCACTGACAGAGTGAGTCTAGGGGACCGGATTCATTAGGTGATAGAGCTAGATAGATCTGGGTGTCATCTGCATAACTATGATAGGCAATGTTGTTGTTGTATATGATCTGACCCAGGGGGAGCATGTAGAGGTTGAAGAGCAGTGGCCCAAGAATGGAGCCTTGGGGGACACCACATGTCATAGTGATCTGCTTTGATCTATGTTCACCAATAGAAACAACATAACCCCTGTCAGCAAGGTATGATTGGAACCAACTAAGGACTGTACCTGATAGTCCCACCCAGTTTATGAGTCTATCTAATAG